>JAJLVW010000025.1:70544-107726 GCA_030570535.1 Starmera pachycereana
TTTTTTTTTTTTTTTTTTTTTTTTTTTTTTTCACTTTCATTTTCATTTTCATTTTTATTTTTATTTTTATTTTTATTTTTATTTTTGTTACCTAGTTTTTACCTTAGAAGTTATTTTATGAAATGATGAAGAATTTGAATAAAATGACAAATTGGTATCATTGCTATCGCATTAGGTTGTTGATGATATATATGTATATATGTGTTGATATTTTATTACAATTGACCGTTTTGTTTCTAGAAGTTTGATTTTTTAATGCTACGAATAATGATTACAAAACTTAGTTTGTAGTGTTGTATTAATCCATACAAAGTTTATCTGATTCAAAAATTGAAATCAAATTCATAAGGAGCAGAAGTTAGAGGGACAATTTTAATTTTTGATTTTCCAGTATTTAAATTCATCAAGATTGTAAATAAAGTTCTGATTTCAGTATCTGATCTCAGAATTGAGACTGGATCATTTTCTTTATCTGTTAATAATTGATTGAAAATGCCGTCAAAAGAATCAAAAGTTTCAATCAATTTGCAAGCACGGTCACGACGATGGAAAGTATCCTTTAACCAAGGAATTTCTTTAACTCCTGGATGTTTAAGTAAGTAATGATTGGTATGAACAAGAACTCCATTTGAATCAGGTTGGACAATTTGAACATCAGAACTACTGAATTCCATACCTGCAGTTAAAGAGTTATGGCCAGAAATTAAAATATGAGCAGCAGAAGCACAACCATGTTCAAAGAAAAAATCAATTGCATCTTTTGAGCTTGTGAAAGTTAAAGCTTTTCTTAAAGCTAAGTGAATCGGCCATTTATTGAAATTCACACCTTGAGCTAATATAGCATTAAGACAAACACCAATACCAAATTCATTAAATCCGATCTTCCCAATGATCCCAGCTTCTGTAATAATTTTAATTTTTGGAGAAGAATTTGATTCTGGGTTAATTGAAAGGGCAACCAAATTCTCTTGTTGAATGATATTCCAATCCCAGTTTTGACCCAAAATTGTGGTTGTTGAATTTGGTCTAAATGATATTGCAGTGCAACCATCAGAACCACGATTAAATAATCCAAACGCAATTTCAGTACGAATATTTAGAGCCAAGATCTCCAAATATGGTCTGTCACAACCAGCAGCAACACCTTTGATTTCTTCTAAAAGTTCAGGAGCTTTTTCATCTAAAAAAGGGGTGAACTTGTGTGTCTCATTGATGATTTCGTCCCATTGCAAACCAGTGTTTTTGTGAAAGTAGTTGGTGTAAAAGTTGATGGAGCCTGCAATTTGCTTACCAGCAGCAGATCCGTGTGCAAACCCAATTTCGTAAGGAGATCCAGTACATGTGATTTGTAGCATTTTGTGTTTCAGCTTGTTGATTTAGATTATTTTGTATCTTAAGGATAGTAGATGATATTTATCTATAACTTGGTTTAATATGTAGTAAATAGTAATTACGCTAACATTTACTGATTAGGCATTGTGGTTTTCTGCTTTGGGAATACGCTGTTAATCAACGGATATTTCAGATATCAATGATTCATCAGGATTCAGAATCTTGTACCGTTTATGCCTCCATCAACTGGACTTTCAATCCTTTTTTTTATTCTTTCATTCTCAGAACTTAAGATTTCATTTTCTATAAAAGATGAAGTAGATAACTTTTTTGATCCATTAATTTGTTTAGAAACCAGCAAACTAGTTATTTGATTTTCGTGGATTGGTTCAACAATGAACTCCCATGAAATATCTGAATCAACAACTTCAACGTTTATTGTTGGAGCTGGAACTAAATCGTCTAAGACCTTTTTTACTATGAATTGTGAATGTTGCAAATCAAGCTTATTAAACTGAACATTCATAATTTTATCTTCAAATTATAACTGAGCAATGCAAATATTGGCATCAAATTGTTTCTGTTCTGAAGTTGGAGTCTCGATCTCCTCATCAGTATCTTGTATGAATTTTGTCAAGTTAAATGTATTTGATTCTAATTCTCGCTGAATATCTATAAATTCTTCTTCCCAATCTTCATCATAAAAAAGGTTCGGTTTCCTGAGTGAACCCTGGCTCGTTGGAAATCTGGTAATTTGAGCAACAGGTAAATATAATGACATCTCTTAAAAATTCTAACCCATGAATCACAATATGTTTGTTTCTCAAATCTTTAAACTGGTTTTCTTCCAAGCATTCAATTGATTTTTGATTTAGCTTCGCTTTTGTAATACGAGCCTTTCTTTTTTTTTCGTTAGAGCTCCTGTTGAAAGTTTTGGAAATATTTTCTAAACTCGAACCTTTAAAAATAACTTTGAATTCAGTGGGTGGTTAATTCTCGTTTTTGCAGGGTCGACAAAAAAAGCATATATTCAGACATTTTGGCTAAACACTCATGACTCACAGTTGCAAGTAGTCTGATTCAAAAACTAAGTTTTTATTTATTATACATCTTATAACAGCTAGATACTCAATATTTGCCACTTATGGAAACGTTGCACTTTCAATGCAAATTGGTACTGCTTATGCATTACAATTAGTTTGTTTGATTCAAATTCCTACATTAGTTTTGTATTAAATTTTTTGCATTGATTGAAATGATATTAATTTAAGAATTAACGATTCAATGTTTACATTAGATAGTAGCAACTTGCAAGTCGCTAATCTGCAGTTTTGCGCTGAGTCAGCTGAATTACATAATTCATGACATAAAATATTTTTTTACCGGCTGCAGTCTGCCGTATTTATTGACTAAGATTTCGAGCTGATTGGTGAAAGAAAAAAAAATTTGGCAGCACAGAGCTGATTTGGCCTGCGGTGTTGCAGCTTGCAGCTATGTATAATGTAGCTATATAAATTAATCATAAAGTCACACACACATATATTATATATATCAAGGTTTAAGTGCCAGCGCTACCTGTTTGAACTCAAGAAGCACAACGAGAACGATGCTCAGAACCACTGGTACTGCTGTAGCAAGCCCTATGATAGCGTCTTTGTCGAGAGCTGCGATCAGTTATGTTGCAAAAAACAATGTTACAACTTCACAACTAACCTCATTAGGTTCAAAAGGATTACAGCACTCACAATGGACACAGCGAAGACTGTTCTCTGCATCAAGATCAGCTTTGAAATCGGTGGAAACACTTTTTTCAGAAATGGATGAAGACGCTCAAGCACTGTTGACTGAAGAAAGAGCTGCTGATAAAGTTGATGTCTGTATTATTGGAGGCGGACCTGCAGGGCTCACTACTGCCATAAAACTGAAGCAATTGGCGATTGAAAAAGGTGAAAGAGATCTTAGAGTCATTGTTTTAGAAAAAGCTCCAGATATGGGTTCTCATATTGTTAGTGGTGCTGTTTTGGAACCAAGAGCTTTGAAAGAATTATTCCCAGAAAGTGAATATTATGATGAAAACGGTGAAGGTATTCCATTACCACCGGATATTGTCACTAAAGTTACAGGCGAAACTTTACGCTTCTTAATTGGTGATTTAGCAATTCCATTACCTGAACCACCTCAAATGTTAAATAAAGGTAAAAATTATATTGCTTCTTTAAGTGAAGTTGTTAAGTTTTTAGCCGAAAAAGCTGAAGAATTAGGCGTTGAAATTTATCCATCAACTTCTGTTTTTGAAGTTTTGTATAAAGAAGATGGTTCTGTTTTAGGTGTAGCTACAAAAGATATGGGTATTGGTAAAAATGGGGTCCCAAAAGATTCTTTTGAAAGAGGTATGGAATTTCATGCAAGAATCACTGTTTTTGCTGAAGGTTGTCACGGATCGCTATCTAAACAAGTCATTAAAAAATTCAATTTGAGAGAAGGTCGTCAACCTCAAACTTATGGTTTAGGTATTAAAGAAGTTTGGGAAGTTGATCCTAAAAAATTTAAAAAAGGTTACATTTCTCATAGTTTGGGCTACCCTTTATCTTTTGACACTTACGGTGGTGGATTCATGTATCATTTTGGCGATGGATTAGTTACTGTTGGGTTAGTTGTTGGCTTAGATTATGAAAATCCATGGATTTCTCCATATCAAGAATTCCAAAAAATGAAACATCATCCTTTTTATAAAACCACGTTGGAAGGCGGCAAATGTATATCTTACGCAGCTAGAGCTTTGAATGAAGGTGGCTGGCAATCAGTCCCCAAATTGAATTTTCCTGGTGGTGTACTAGTGGGTGCAAGCGCTGGTTTTATGAATGTTCCAAAAATTAAAGGAACTCATACTGCAATGAAATCTGGATTATTAGCAGCTGAATCAATTTATGAAGTTGTCTCTAAAAGAGATGCTATTTTAACTGAAGAAGATGAAGGTTATGATCCTGAATTGCATGAAAAATTAAACGAAGAATCAATTGATTTAGAATCTTACGAAGAAGCTTATAGAAAATCTTGGGCTCATGATGAACTTTATGAAGTTCGTAATCTAAGACCATCCTTTAATTTCAAAACAAAATTTTTTGGTGGTGTCACCTATTCAGGAATCGATTCCTTATTATTAAAAGGTCGTATGAAATGGACTTTTAAACATCATACTTCAGATTCTTCATGTACAAAACCTGCTTCAGAATATAAAAAAATTGACTATCCAAAACCAGATGGTAAAATTTCTTTTGATATTTTAACCTCTGTTTCAAGAACTGGTACTTCTCATGATGAAGATGAACAAAATCATTTAAGAATACCTGATCAAGATATGGAAAAACATACTGATATTGCATTTCCAACTTGGCAAGGTGTTGAAAATAGATTTTGTCCTGCTGGTGTTTATGAATACGTTGAAGATGAAACTTCAAAACATGGAGTGAAATTTCAAATTAATTCACAAAATTGTATTCATTGTAAAACTTGTGATATTAAGGTCCCAACTCAAGATATCAACTGGACTGTTCCTGAAGGTGGTGATGGGCCGAAATATTCAATGACTTAATCTCACAACAAAGTTTCCTATATATACTTTATTTATTATTAGATTTTCTGTTTTTCCCCCGTCTTTCTTTTGGTTTAGTTCTGCATTTTATATATTATTTATTTATTCACTCAAGAGTTTGTTTGTGTTGTTTGTTTTGTCAACAAGTAGTCTACAATACCGTTATCACAATGTTCTTATATTGAAATTCTAATCAAGTTACCCAAATATTTAAAACTTTCTCTCCATCTTTTATCATTTCTTTAACCAAAGCCCAATCCTCTTCACTTTGAATGACAATGAGATCTCCATCTTCATCTTGATATTTAACCTTTCCTGTCATTGTTCCTCCGCATTGAGTTACTTTATAGTTAACTTTACTCAAAAACTCCTCAACAGTGATTTCTAATAGAACTAATAAAGTAAACAAATCTGCTTTGTATTTTATACGAACAATTATTGAATCAGAAGGTAGTGAATTCTTATAATTTTCACTAATTGATCTTTTAGTCATTTGTATGGATTCTTGTGTTACTCTTCTAGTTATTGCAATTTCAGATTTTTGTCTAGAATGTGTTGGTATAGCTCCATTATTGTTATTCATGTTGGTATTATTACTCATACTATTGATATTATTTTTATAGTTCTGCAACAATGATTCATTAGCATCAGAATTTTGTCTTGATAGATATGATGATCTATTACTGTTCAATGAAATACCATTACTTCTTCTATTTGTAGCCAGTGAAATATCATTTAATTGACCGATTTGTTCTGATGTTATTTCTTCTTGTAAACTAGAGACTAATTTTCTAATACAATTTTCCCAGTTATTCTTAATTTCTTCATTTTTAAATCTCATTAAAAATGATCCTGTATCCTTTAAACCTGACCAAGAAATATTTAATGAATGTGTGGTCATTGTATTTATAGTGTAAATATTTGCAATGGAAATCCTCCCCTTCAATTCTAAACCTAATGACTCTTGAGAGTTATTTGATGATAAGTTAGTTTGAGACTTTTTCATTACAGATGAAATTGTATTTTTCTTTTGTTGTGCAAAAATTTCTTTGAAAAAAATAATAATATTTTCAAAGAGATAAACTTGAAATTCTCTTTCTTCAGAAGGTTTTGAATTATCTTTCACTATAACTTTGTCATGAAATAACAATTCTCCAAAACTATTAACATTATAACCTCTCCAATCAACAACTTTTGTATACAGTTTATTTAAAACTTCAATATTCTCAGCCTTTCTCTGATTTTCATTAATATCATTAGCAATTTTTTTAGAAATATCAAAAGCTAAAGCTAATTCATGATAGTTTGGAATTGTATCATCAGTATGTTTAATCAATTCTCTTAATAGTAAAGGATATTTACATAACCTTTGAACTGGTTTCAAGATAAAACTCTGTAATTCCAAATCATTTCCAATAATGAGATTATTATTTTTCAACTTCATTGAACTTGCACTTATAAAATCAGTAGCAGCTTTTTGACCAATTGACCAAGGTTCATAAGTTTTAAAAAAAGATTGAGCATGAATAAAAATTGAACCAATTCTTTGATATTTTGGATCAACTAATGCGTTAATTTCTAATGCAATAAGAAAACGTCTTTGAAAGTCCAAAATATTATTTAGATTTGGAAATAACATGTACAAATCTTCTTGTAAAATGATATTTTGGGATAATAATTGATCTTTATATTGACTCAATATTTCTAAATCATTAACATATTTTCTTTCAGTTTCTACCAGTTCTTTGATAATCTTTGATCTAGAGTCTGTAATTTCAATTTCATCGATTGTTTCCTTTTTCTTAAAAATATCAGGAGCTAAATCAAGGATTTTATCGACTGCACTGATGACTCCTATTAAATGATTAGTATTGTTTGAAAAAATATGAGAAACTTCAAACAGTTGATCTGCTGTTATATTTAAATGTGTTTGACAGGCGTTAAAAAATTCATAGATTGAAGTTTTGCAAGTTTTCAAATCATCAGATGAAAGGAAATTCAGTGGGAATTCTGGTTTGATCAGATTGAAAATGATACAAAGCGGAGAACCTTGTTGAAATAACTTCCATATTTGAGTAACAGGATCACAATGAATATTTGATGGTAAAACACCCGCTGCAAATGTAGCTATGGCATTATATGTAAAATTTGCTTGAGTCTCTTCACTCAAGTTACTAAGATTAGATGTTCTTGAAATTCTATTTGTATAACTATTTGGGGCTGAACCGGCGCTTGAGACTGATCCAGATTTTTGGGACAATAATAAAGCTTGTTTATCAGATAATATTTCGGCATTGGAATATGCTAGATTCAAATAAGGTTTCAATTGTGGAACATTTTCTAGTCTTCTTTTGAAATTCAGACAAATATGGTACAAGGAATCATCAGCAGTGACTTTTCTATTCATAATCATTTGAGAACTGCTATTTTTGACATTATTTGATGTATTCATGTTGATGATTGTACTTCCACTGCTCATACTGACCACACTATTCGTATTGTTGGTATTGTTGTTAATAGCATTCAGTGCTGTGGTGGATGTATTTACACTCCCACTTCTTGAATTTTGACGAGAAGTGGAAGCAAAAGATGCTGCACCATTGGGTATATTTGAAAAGACCGAAGACATTTTTTAGTAGAACCAATATTATGAATGATTGAAATGATATTTAGAAGTGTTTGAAATTCTTCGATATGAGCTTGTTTAGTTGATGACCCTAGATCGGTAAAATTAATAATTGACGTGTCACAAAACTTCAATGTGTCAACTGAAGGATCCCACTCTAGTGAAAGCAAACAGTGAAATGACAGCGCAGTAAGTGATAAAAGTGATTGTACTGAACTAATCACGTAAAGAACCTGGTTATCCAATAGATTTTGAAATCGACCTTTTTCTCTTGCCACCAAATTGGTAAAAAAAAAATCGCTGTAAACAACGGAGCGTATTCAAAGTGGTAAACGGTTCCTTGAGACCTAAAACAATTCGCTATTAAGCAGTCTGTACAACTAACAAAACCAACAAACAAAGACCACGACGATTCAACAGCGTTATGAACTGATTTGCTTAGCTTTTGTTGTGGAAAAGCTTTATTTTTCCAAATTCTCTTTATTAATTCATTTTCAAAATGAAGAAATTTAAAGTTGAAATTCTAAAATTTGCTGTGCTTTGAAATTATGAAGTTTCCGATTGATCATTAATCAATTAATGAGAAGCCAGCTTTTTCTACTTTCAAGTTCAATATCACAAGAAAGAAGATAGAGACGCATAAGTTACAAATGGTGAGCTTTGAAATAGATCCGACAGAGCACAGGAAGAACATAGAGAAAGTGGTTAAGAGCAGGAAGCGCAGCTTTACGACACATTTGGTGAAAAACTTGGAGCTGTTGGGTTATGTGTTGATAATAGCGTTGTATTTCAAAGACATATCGTTTATACGGCTTTCCATTAGACTAGCAGTCCATTTGGTGTTATCAGCACCATTTCCCAAAGGCTACAGTTTTGATATGGTGGATGAGATGAGTTTCAAGAGACACGTAACAAAGATCCTATTCAGTGGTGTTTGCATCATTAACTTGTTGTTTTTGGTTGTGGATTTATTTGTTGGGATCCCAACTGTACAAGAAACAGATTTGGATTATTTACATGGGAGCTTGACGTTACAAATCATTGGAGAATCAAGACCAAGTTCCAAACTTGTGTATGTGTACTTGAACGTCATGATTTTTATGATACAGTACCTATTGTTATATACTACTTGCTATGAACCAGTGAAATCCAAAGAAGAACAAGAACTACAAGTTACAGGTCAAATTGCAAGAGATGTCCAGTTTCCAGTAACCCAAATTGAGTCTGATGGATATACAGGACAAGTCAATTTGATCAAATTCAACCCTTTCAAAATGATTAAAGAGGTCAAATACTATGAAACCTCTTCACCAAACTTTTCAAGAGATCAAAATATTAATGATGATAATGGTGCAATGGTTTAAAAAACCTCTCCAGTTTACGAATATAAACTCAATATACTAATGATCTTATGTGTTTTAGAATTGTATTTCTAATCCTACTTTGTTTTGATTTATTTATACATTTTATCTATTGGGCAATTGGGCATTTACGTAATTGAGTAGCTTTAGCTCGTAATAACTCAACACTTTTGTAAAAAATTTCTTCAGGTGGCATAGCACCTGTTGATTCAATGTTAAAAATGAAATGGTCTCTTCTTCTTCCCAATTTAACTTTACCATTAAATTCTTCATGACGTAAAACTTCTCTTGAAACAGTATCTTTTCTTGAATCTTTAACAAAAGCTTCACCATTTGAATCAATTCCAATAACACCTGCAGAAAAACATCTTTGAAACTTTTTGGCATCAGAACCACCAATTTTGCCAGTAATATCAATGGTTGGTAGTAATCTATAAGAAGCAGTAGCAACAGGAGAGAACTTAGCATGATCAGAGCCAACACCTAAAATACAATGAACTCTTAAAGAAATTTCTTGACCTGGTCTTAACTTTGCTAACAAAATATCAGGGTCAGCAGCAACAACTGGTTCTTTAAATCTTTCTAATTGGTTTCCTTGTGGTTCAAATTTCAAATCTCTTGCATAAACATTACTATTTCTATATAAATCTTTTGGATCAGTTGAACCTTTTGGAGGGTTTGGATTTCTAGTACATGCAACATCTAAAGTCATAACAATGGTATTTTCATCAGTAAAACGTTCTTTTTCATCGAGTTCGTTATCCACCCACGCCAATGAATCTGGGTCAACTTTCAATGGAATTAACCCTATACGTTGTGCCAAAACTTCATCTTGTATAACTGAAGTGTTGTTGAAGATGTAAACTTGCTCGGCGGCAACAGATGGAACTTCTGAAATCATAAGACGACGGAAAGCATTTGCAACGGAAGTGTCAATGTGTATCAAGTCAAAATTGGCAACTCTATCTGTTTTATATTTAATATCAATTTCGAATGTGCTCTTAAATTTTTCCAAGTCCCAAGAGAAATCTTCTTCTGTGGCGTAGTATCCGGGGTAGTCTGTAGAAACTGTGTTTGTAGCACGGTCGTGCTCGATGTGAACTATGTTATCAACGGCCATTTTTGTGGTATTTCCAACCTACTTGCAAATATTTCAAATCATATAAAAACAGTTCCCAAATTTTTTTTTGTATAATTTCTGAATGGAACTGAAATTTTTTATAGAAAACACGACCGGGCAACTTTTAAGTTTGTGAGCACAGGCTTTTTGGCACTTTTATTTATTCACTCATAACTAAAACTCCTGATAACTACACTTAGTTTATTAATTCTATATATTAATTAGTTATTAGACTAGCAATAATGGGTATCTCTCCTTGTATAAAAATAAAATAAAACAAAACAAAATGAAGAAACAACATCCAGCAGATTAGTATGCAACTTCCACTTGTTCAGCAACAGGTTTTTCCTCCCATTCTTTATTTGTGACAGCTAATCTTTGGTGGCTATACAATGGTGGCTGTCTGGTAATGTTTTTTTTTCTTAAAACGTTGATTTGGAATTGGTGCCATAATTCAACAGTTTGATATCTTGCATGTTGTAAAGTAGGAACATCAAACACTTCATCTAATTCTTCCAAAGTTAAAGATTTGGTTTCAGGCAAGAACCACAACACCAAAAAAAATCCAACAATGTTCCAAGCAGCATACCAAGAGAAAGCACCTTGTGGAGTGAAAGCTTTCTTCAATGATGGCCAAGTAATAGCTAAAATAAAATTCCAAAACCACAAGTTTCCAATGGCTATTGAAGTACCCAAAGTTCTAACATATAATGGGAAACATTCAGCAGTGTAAGGGAAAGTAACAACACCAGAACCAAAAGAATAAAATATTGTGTAAAGATAAATACCTAAAGTAATACTACCAATTCTTCCAGCTCTATGAACTTCAGGAATGTAGAATGAAAACCCAGTCAAGAATAAGAAAGCAGCCATAATGGGGAAAGTTAATAATAATAAAAATCTTCTACCAAATTTATCAATGGTATAAAATGCGGGAATAGCAAAAAGAGTATTCAAAGCACCAAAACCTAAAGAAGCACCCAAAGCACTAATTTCACTGAAGTCAGCTTCAACAAAAATAGATGATGAATAATAAGCAATAACATTGATACCACAGAATTGTTGCATAAAAGTAACAATAAATGCACCAATCGAAGCATTTCTGTTTCTTCTAATAGTGAATAATTCTTTAATTCTTTGAGTTACTGGAGCATCAAAAGATTCTTCTTCTTGTAATAAAACATATTGATAAAATAAATCTCTTGCAGCACAAATTTCATGGTTTCTAATTGATTTCAAAGATTCATAAGCTTCAACATAGCGACCTTTACCCATTAACCAACGTGGGGACTCAGGAATGAATGGAATTTGAAATAGAGCAATGGTAGCTGGTAACATAGCAGAGCCTAACATTAATCTCCAATTCAAACCACCACCAATACTATGTCCAGGAACATAATAGAAAGCCAATGAAAAAACATAACCTAAAGCAATACCAAAAGCAGTGAAAAATTGCCATTGCATAGCAATTGCACCCCTTATTGAAGCAGGAGCGGCTTCGGAAGCATAAACTGGAACAGTAGCGGATTTTGGACCAATACCAAAAGCACCTAAAAATGCACGAGCAATAAATAAATGGTACCAAGTATTGGTGAAACCTTGCCAAAAACAAGTAATTGAACTAACAAAACAAGACCAGAAAATAACTCTTTTTCTACCAAATCTTCTATTCAAAGGATCAGTGATGAAAGTTGAAACAACCGCACAAAATAAATATGGAGCACCAGTGACTAAACCACCAATCCAATTTGATCTTTCATCTCCATCACCAATTCCAAAATAATTTGGATAAAATAATAAAGCACCGTTGATAACAGATTCATCAGCACCTTGTGTAGCAGCAGCTAATGAAATAGAAATGATGATTTGATACAGTTTCCATGGGATATTCCAAGGATGATGGATCTCATCATGTAAAACTTTTTTTTCTTCATCATTCAAAAATTCCATTCTATTATAACTGGAAGGGGTTCTAGCAACAGCTGCACCTCTTGCAAATAATTCTGTGTCAGCAAAACCATGTTTAGCTGCAAAATTTCTCCCCATACTCATAACTTGCTCTTCGTCATATTGGGATAGGATATTTGTAGCTTCCTCAGGACCTGCATTTTCGTCTGTTGATGAATTGGAGTTGAATAAACCTTCATGTTGAACACCTTCTTTGGTGAAGTACTCTGATTGACTCTCGTTAGAGCGATGAGAAATCTCTTCTTTTTCGTCCATTGCTTAAGCTGTAATTAGTAGTGTAATTATTGTTATCTTTGTTGTTATGTAATAATATGTCAGTGTGATAACAACAGTTTAATTGCTGAAACTGAACTTGATGGAGAAATCTTTGAAGTTATGTAAAATGTTGGGGAAACACGGTATTTATATAGACACATAAACCATTCTTATAACTCTGGTCTACGTCATACACCATTCGTCATGTTTTTACAACTTCAAAGTTTGGAATCTGAATTCTGAATTCTGGAACTGGCAATTAAAACATGAAATGCTGCGTCAAAATGCATACTGCTGTGCTTATATTCAATATGACGACAGCAGCTCTACAAAAGCAAATAATTGTTCCCTGAGTCCTGACTCTTCGCTTGGGCTGGGGAACTTCAAAGCAGTGAATAACTAGAACGAGGAGAAGCAGATGGTCCAGACTCCAAACTTCAGACTCCATAGCATCATGATTCACCACCACATGATTTGTCCAACATAGCTGCTCAATCCTAACAAGTCACTATATAGTTGAACTACGAAAAAAAAAACGAACCTTTAGTTTCACGAATTACAATTTACGAATCACAATTCACAGCTAACAATATGGTAAACCGTTAAATTACATTATTATATGGCGCCTAGACGTCGTTGAAACTTGGAGCTTGGAATTCTTGGGAAATTGGAACTAGTTGGAACTTGGAAGTACTTGGCCGCGGGCGCGCGACCCACTAATTGCAAATATTGCAATATTTATAATTTTGAAATTTTGAAATCACAATGCCTAGTGTCATCACCAGCTAAATATTACCTCTCAAGTCTCGACTATAATTAAATTACGTAAATTATAATTAATATATGATATTAGATCTCCAACGATGGTTTTCAGATCACAACTCAAAGGGACTGTTACACATGGAGAAGGGTGTACACTGTACAAAGGCAAATACATAATATATTAGGGTTTAATTGTCAATAGTTATTAGTTATGGATCAATTAGAATAATACAAGATCTCGGAAACAAATGCAACTTTCATGATTCTTTCTGGCTGGATATCTTTCAACACTTGTGTATGGTAATTGAATTGATTACTGATATCTTGAGGTTACACAGTAAGACGTTGCTAGTTAGTTTTTAGACAGACAGTAAGCAACGTCTGTCAGACTCACCGGTTGCAAACTTTCAGACAGTAAAAAAATCAATTGCTGTTGTTTAATTATCCAGCAACATCACTTCGTGCAGATCTCAAACAGCAATCATGAATATAACTACCCGCATTAATAATAACTATTAACAATACACATAGTCCAGATACAAAGAGCTGTATCTATAGACTGTGAACATTATATTAGCAAGAGTTATCAAAACTACGTCATGTATCTATCAACTTTAAATTATTAATTGTCCAAGCTCTACCGGTAAACCATGATTGATATAGTCATCAATAGGAACCAGTTCCTTTGAAGTACTAAACAAGCTGTTAAACAAACCCATTTTATAATTAATTTTTCAAACATGACATTTGAAAGTTTTATCCAATAACAACCAGTGTTTTATGAAGCTACTCTGGAACGATATCTTAAATTGTAATCAAACCTAATCTTCAATCAAATACTTATTTGAAATTTAGACCTTAACATATTCTGTCGTAAAAATTTTCCGTTAATTTTCGTTACACTGTATATCTGTTTTCAATCATCAATATTATCATCATCATCAAAGTTTGGTGATTTTCTTTTCATTTTTGATATTGGAATATTTAAGATTGTGTTGGAACTCTTATCTGGTAATTTGAAACGATCACTCTTATTAAAATCACATTCATTTGATATAGTTATTGGTCTTATTGCTTCATTGTTACCACTGGAAGAACTTTTGTTAGTGTAACCATTCAAAACGCTCAAATTACCATTAGATGAAACAAATTTAATACCACCTGACCTTAAACTTTGGTTGTTGTTACTATTTGAACGTGACTTGTTTGCTACAACTGAATATCCCATATTCCTTGTTCCTGTAGTTGTTCCGATTGTGTTTGCGGAATTCATTGTACTATTATTATTGCTATTTGCACTGTTAGATTTGACAGCACTAACATTGTTATTATGAGTTGAGCTACCTGTTGATGAAGTTGACGACAACGATGAAACAGATCTAGAATTGACTAAACGATTCATATTGATAGATAAAATAGGCGATGAGCGATGTTTATTGCTATTCTCTTCAATTATCGATGAAATCCCTGAAAATGTTCCTGTGGTTGTTAACGGCGAATAAAGAATTGGTGATGATGAAATGACTTGTGATTGAGAAGATGGCAATGAATTATCGTTGTTATTGATTCCATTGACAAATGACTGGTTTTTATTTATTGTTGGTGAAAAGGTGTAAGAGTTTGTACTAGATCCATTAAAACCTAAAGAAATAGAACTTCTTGGGACAGATGATCTATTGGTTGATGTGGAAGTGATTGATGCGCGTCTTGTTGTTGTCACAGAAGGCAAAGGTGGTAATGAATTTGAATGTGATCTTGATAAATGTGAATTGGTATTGTGATTATATGTAACTGTATCATTATCTAAAATTGATTGACTTGAAATATCTCCATTAATGGGTGAAAATGTTATTGAATTTATTGATTTTATTGGGGTATTATTACTAGAAAATATGGAATGCAATGATAAGTTAGGTGTTTCATTGCCGTTTTCCAATCTAGATTCATTTTTAGGTTTGTAATTCTCAATAAGTTCGTTGTAAGTGTTTTGTAATTGGAAACTTGATGCAACATCAATTGGTCTCAAATTATTTTTGTTCTTCATATTTAGCTTTATATTGTTGATCACCAGAATTTTTAGACTCTGAACAGCATTAAACTTCATTGCTAAATGTAAACAACTATCACCTTCTTCATTCAAAATATTTATATTAGCACCTAAAACCAGTAACATTTCAACACATTTATAATAATCTTTGACCACCGACACATGTAATGGAGCCATTCCCTTTTCGCCTTTATCGTTCAACAATTTAGGAAAATGTTGTAATAACAAATGAGTTGTTTGTTCATGACCGTTTTCTAAGGATAAATGAACACATGAGTTTTTTTTGAAAGTTCTTAATATTTCGTTTTTGTCATGACCTAAATTTATCAAGTGAACACAAATTAAATATCTTCCATGGTAGGCTGCATAATGCAATGAACTCCAACCATTTATGGGATTTATATTTTCTAATAAATCAGGAAATCTTTTTAATAATCTTTTGACCACCAACAAGTTCCCATCAATGATGGACTCTCGTAGCCGTATACCTGGCTCTAGCATTATAAATTAATAGTTTGTGAAGTTTGTAAGATGATTCTTGTTAAGTTGTTCCTTCTTCTATTTAGTACTGTCTTTTAATTCAAAATCCTGGGAGGAAAACTTAAACTGATTCACAAAAAACAAGTATGAACTATTGTGATGCTTCCACTCTAAGAACAGTGTACCAATCCAAAAAAGTATATGTTTTAAACTATATTCAATACACAGAGTTCCAGCTCCTATCTCACTAAACGCTTTCCAATCACTTTAAACTTATCGCATTGAAAAAAGTACTATCAATTTTATCCTAATTTAATCATTTTGTCGATTTGATTTTTTTGCTTGATAATTTCTAGTATGTTTCCAAGTTTGGTCAGATGATTTTTTCTTAATATTTGAATCATATCAGGTTGCAATTTTAATCTTGAAATTCAAACAAGCGATACAATATGGTATATGCCATAATAATATAAAATTGAATGGAGAACTATACACAGGATCAATCAAATTAAAAAAAAAAGGACATTCAGTTTGAAACTGTAGGTTATTTATATAAAAAGTCTATCACAGCATCTTTGAATTCTTTTGGATTATCAATAAATAAATTATGACCGGCATCTGAAATTATCTTATATTGAGCATTTGCTGGTGTCTTTTCATTCGAATTGATTTCTTTGCATATTATTTCTCCGGCTTCTTTACTCATCCAGTCATTGTCACCGTATAACCATAAGCTTTCCATTTGTAATTTACCTGGAACTCTATCAAGCAATGGATAATATGGCAGAGTTGCAGGCCCTAAGAGTCTCCCGATTGCATGCTCTCCTGCTTCTTTTGCAACAAAAGTGTTATAAGAATAGATATGTAACTTCAAAACATTACTCATTGAATTGTTTTTACCAAATCTTGAAAAAGACCAATTAGAAGTCAAATATGGACCAAAAGGACCTGCTGATCTAATGATTGTGAATGGTGAGATCTTTTTTTCCCACATATATGCAATCCATTTTGGAGAAGGAGGTAATTTTGAAACATAACCTTTTGAATCAGGCATATTTAAAGTTGAAGAAAGATTTTTATTTGCCAGATATTCTTCTTTAGTTAATGTAACTGATTCTCTATTTTTGGGGAAACCTGGTGATTCTCCATTTTCATTCAATTGTAAAAAACTTCTTTCAACACCAACAGGACTAAGAAGAACCAATTTAGAGACATGTTCTGGGTATCTTAGAGCATAAACAGTACTTAAGTAACCCCCCATTGAATGCCCAATTAAAGAGAATTTGTCAATTTTTTTAGCCACTCTCCATTTTTCGATTGAATCAACAAAATAATTTTCAACTTTTTTTATATCTTCCTTATTATGTTTTATGAAAGAAGGCAATGGTGGTCTGGATGATAATCCATAACCAAGTAAATCAATGACATGTAAATTTGATCCCGGTCTTTCTGTTAAATCACCCATATTTTTATAGAAAAAACCTAACGCAGCACCATAGCCATGTACTAGCAAAATATCATCAGTCTGTTCTTTATGTTGGAACAGAGATTGTGCTTTCTCTTGCAAGTTGATGTTATCTTTATTCACTGCTTCTATATTCTTGATGTTGAATTCATGTATGTGATTTTTACCACCGTCAATTGGTACATTTTCAATAGTTGCGACACGACGACCGTCAGAGTCTGGGTAAAAAGGTAGCATGCTCAAAACATCGTATTCTGATTTGACCAAATTAGATCTATTCCACCAATGGAGGAAAGAGTCCTTGTAACTGTACCTATCTCTAGAAGCCAGTTCCAAAACTGCAGTAGTCTCATGATTAGCTGCCATATCGAAATTTGAATATTGTAACTTGTACTGAATTTTTTTTTAGTGCTGTAGATGTGTACTAGCGATCAGGATTCAGGTTGCGTCTTTGAATTGTTTTTGTCAAAAACTATCAACACCTTGACACTGTGAGCCTTGAGGGTGGCACGTTGATAAACTAAAAGAAACAGCAACACGCTTGGTTTTATATGTCATTTTTACACGAAGTCAAAGCCATCTCGCACAGTTTTCTAGCACTTTAATTATCTCACAAAGTTTAATTGCGGTTCAGGTTTTAACGGCCGATTATGAGCTGCTTACCATCTTGAAAGCGAGAGTTACTTTTGTGTGATGTACCTACAAGTTACTACCAGTTAGAAGCTGGCATGAGACTTAGATAAAAATTAACATAGACAGAACAGCTTAGTCATTAAAGTCAACTAGCCGAACTGCAATAAAGCTCAATATTTCGTTGCGGATGAGCATTAAGTACTAGACATTACCAACAGACAAAAGAAAAATTATTGTATGGCCAGTTTTACATGGGAAAATCCTCAACTAAACTGGAATAACTTATAACACACCACAGCAGTACCAACTACATCAAATCTTACCATGAGCTAGTGCAACAGCCATCACCAAACTTTAACAACGAGCAATTTTTTGTACTACGTAGTACGTAGGCAACATATGAAGTTGGTTCGCGCACGCATGCTTGTTTTGTGTTTGTTTTGTAAATAATATATGAAAATAGCGAGGGACTTGAAATTTCAAATTAATGTGGAATCTTAATTGAAAATGTAGGGTTTTCATCTCTTTGGTTCTTTTAGATCCTTTAAATTCAAATGGTAACCTGTTCAAAATTGTTGGCGAAAATGGGTTTTTTTTTTTTTTACATAGTTAAGAGCAAATTCTTGAAGAAAATGAAAATTTTGACCAAAATTATGTCAAATTTGTTAGTGAAATTAATTGACGTTCTGATCAATAAAAGTCCCATTATATTCTTTTGAAAATTAACTATGCTATTCTCTAAGTCTGGAGTTATACAATTTTAGTACTCACTAGGCTTATAGGAAAAATTTATACGTCCTTTGAGATTGATTATTGAAATAGAAAAAATCAATAGAAATTAACCGTGTTTGGAAAGTTAGCTGATGCGGAAAATGTTTACTTTTCAAGATCTGAGACTGACACAATCATCAAATTTCAATTAAATCAACTGTAGTGTAAAAATGATTTCTCTTGATGTGAAAATAGAGTCTGATCAGTGAACAACAAGCGTTTCCAAAGTCTATTTTTAGTTAGTGCACAAATCAATATCTTGAACCAGCATGGTAGATTTTCATACACATCACCGACTTGATTGCCACTCAACCAGGTTAGGTGCACTGGCTGCAAATCCATGATACATTAACAGATATACAATGAGCGCCGGTAGAAAGTGTTAAAAATCTTGATCTCTAAATTTTAATAACTAATTCTTTTAATATTAATCATAATTTATATATAATTATTGCATGATCATTAATGATTAATTTAGTAAAATTAAACCACAATATCAGATTAAACAATAATTACACAATTATAATAAAAAAAACCAACTTTTTCTAATTAATTCACAAATGATGAATATGCAATGACAAAAAAACAAATTTACTTAACTATGGGGATTATGTAATACAAAAAGAGAAAGATTCAAACTACAATTATCATACTTGTAGTAGCACACTCAAATGCAATCCTTTCAAGCAGCAAAAGCCACCAGTGAATAGCTATCACTGAGCACTTTGGAACTATACTTTGTTCAAAAAACTGTGAATGGTGGATGATAAATTTTGGGTGGCATAGAAAACTTAATATAGCAATCATGTTAGTTTTTGTATGGAATTTTGGTCCAACTCAAAAAATTTAGAAATATTAATTAATATTAAATAAATAAATTTCAAAAAAAAAAAAACAACACCAATTTCTGTTCAGAAGTTCTCCTTACACAACGTCAAGACCGTTTGGAGAACAGCAGAAGACTAGGACTGACATATAGAAGTGTTTGGTATTGTAAACATTTATTTGAACACATCGAAATACACTCCAGATGGCTTCGCTTTCCAACAATTCACAAAGTCCAGAAGATTTCGAAAGATGGATCAGAATGGCAACTGACAATGTATGGGTTGCATTTAATTTTTATTGACCAAAATACTAACGTTTTATTCTAGAAAATCAATACAACCAATAGTTGGGATCTAGCGTTAATTGATTATTTCCATGATTTATCTTTATTAAGAGACGGCGATGGAATTAACTTTCAGAAAGCCTCAGCCACTTTGGATGGGTGTGTGAAAATCTATTCTTCAAGAGTTGATTCTGCAGCAACTGAAACAGGTAGGTTGATTAATGGGTTAGCTACCTCCAAAAACAAAGATGGATCTAATAAAAATAACAATGATGGGAATAAAAACGATAATGACGATGATTACGACGTAGATCAAAACGATGATAATGATAATAATGGGAATGATTATGGCGAATTTGAAGAAGCAATAACGGGAGGAACTAAAAGAGCTACAAAATCAAACCAACAAAAAAGTACTTTGACTGAATTTAAATCAATTCAAATCAGAAAATTAGATCTTGAACTTTATGTTGATCCTATTTTCAAGAAGGCTTTGACTGATTTCGATGAAGGTGGTTCTAAATCATTATTGATTAACATGCTACAGATCAATAAAGAGCAAAGAATTGTGTTTGATACAGCAGAATCATCATCATCATCATCACCTGTCATACCAGATGATAACAACAGAATTTTAGAAGAAATGGAAATTGATGAACCAATAAATACTGAGCTGGAATTTTCAATTTATAATCTGTTTCAATATTATTTTCA
Source organism: Starmera pachycereana (assembly GCA_030570535.1). Classification (NCBI taxonomy): domain Eukaryota; kingdom Fungi; phylum Ascomycota; class Saccharomycetes; order Phaffomycetales; family Phaffomycetaceae; genus Starmera; species Starmera pachycereana. The sequence continues at coordinate 90,782 of JAJLVW010000025.1, forward strand.
TAATATTGATCTGGAAACCTCAACTTTGTGTCCCTCAATCACGGATTTACAGAATGTTTTAAATAAAACCTCGAATTCTTCAGATTTATTGAAAAACATTGAAAATTTCAACGCTTTTAATGATCAGAATGATGAAGGAAACAATAATTACAATTTTGATGGTGTTGATGATCAAGGCGTTCCAATTGACAATTCAAGAAATAAAACTTCAATTTTTTTTGACGATATCAATGAAAATGAAGTTGATGATTACGGTATGTCTATTCATACACTTTTCAATGATACAAGAAATCAATCAAATGTTAGTATACTGAATGATGAAGATTTTAATACTTCTGTTGTTAATATTCCTGATGAAAACTTACTTGCATATTTTGATGAAAGACAACGTAAAAATTGGGCAGGTCCAGATCATTGGAAAATTATTAAGTTGAAAAGAAATATGGACTTAGTAAAACCTGTTAATGAATTCGAAAATAATGATTTTTCGAATAGCAATAACGAGCCTAAACAAAAGAAACCAAAAAGTCATTTTGTAATAGACTTTCTATCAGAAGATTTCCCAAATGAAGATGAGATTTTTAGTCATTCAAATACTATCAATTTACCAAAAAATCAATGGATCTCAAAATCAAGAAATATTTTGCCTGATGATAGACACTTTTCAACTAAAAATTTCATAAACTTATTTTTGAAAGAAAGAGTTATCAACATTTCCTTTGATAAAATAAATAAATCTTTAGATCAACCAATTGACGAAAATTTATACGCAAATTTAACCGGAGCAACTGAAAATGAGTTAGGTAAAGATTTTTTTAACGATACCAATATGCATAATAATAATAATAATAATAATAATAATAATAATAATAATAGTAATAATAATGGAAATGATCTTGGTGATGATTATTTTTATCATGATGAAGATGATTTTGTTCCAAGTCAACAAATATCAGCTCAACTAATTATGAAAGCATCTTCTTTACAGCCAATCAATTTTGCAAGGGTTGCCAAAAAAGTTGATGTCAAATTATTAAAAGAGAATTTATGGAATACTTTGAAAAACGAAAAGCAAATCAAAGTCTCACAATCTCAATCACAATCTTCTACGTTGATACCCTCATCTTCATTAACATCAAATAATGATTCTCAAATAGAAACATTAAAATTTAGTGAAGTTGTCGCTGGTTTAAATTCCAAATACGATAATGAATCAAAAAGTGAACTATCAACAAGTTTTTGTTTTATTTGTTTGTTACATTTGGCAAATGAAAATGGGTTCACCATCTCAAACACCAAAGACTATAAAGATTTAATCATTGAAGATCTGAAGAACATTTAATTTACATGACCTATAAACACTACAGATTAAATAATGTAATGCATGATTTAATAATAACATAATAATAATTATGACAATGGTTGTTTAAATAATAATAAATAGATTGTAGCAGTTAATTTTGATTACCATTCTTGAGCAGTATTACCATATGGACTTTTTTTAGAACCTCTAACAGGTTTCACTAATTTAGAACCACCTTCTAAGAAAGAAAATTTGTCTCTTCTCATAGCTTCATATTCGTTGATATATTTCTCTTTCTGTAAAGTTAATCCAATATCATCTAAACCATTGACTAAACAATGCTTTCTAAATGGTTCAACTTCAAATGATTCAACTAAAACTTTATTATCTTCAGATAAAATTCTTTGATTTGGTAAATCAATCTGTAATTTTTTACCAGCTTTTGCTTCTGGTGATAATTTACTTAGAATAACTTCTTGTGGTAATCTAATAGGTAATAAGAAATTTTTGAAAGAATTGTTGTAGAAAATATCACCAAATGATGGTGCAATGATTGATTTAATACCAAAATCTTTTAAAGCCCATGGAGCATGTTCTCTTGAAGAACCACAGCCAAAGTTATCACCAGTAACAACTAAGATTTCTGCTTGTCTATATGGTTCAAGATTTAAAACAAAATCAGTTTCGACATCTTTACCATTTGAGTCTTTTTCAAAACGTAATTCATAGAATAAACCAGCTTTTAAACCAGTTCTTTTGATAGTTTTCAAAAATTGTTTTGGAATGATAGCATCAGTATCAACATTAGCTTTATCTAATGGTGCAGCAATACCAGTTAATGTGGTAAAGGCGTTTAATGCAGTGCCACCAACAGTTGAATCTTTTTCTGGGGTTTCAGTAACAGTATGGTCAGATGGTGGAATATCATTGACTTCATCATCCGTTTTTTCTTCTTGAGTTTCTCCTGGTTGTAATGGTTCTTTTTGATGATCATAAACTGCTTTTTGCAATATTTTATCTTCCTCCTGTTGTTCAATAGAAATTTTTGGCCCATCTGACTCATTAAATTTAAATTCTCTAATATCAGTAAAAAATCCAGTAATACCAGCAGCTGCAGCCATTTCTGGTGACATTAAATGTGTTCTTGAAAGTGCACCTTGACGACCTTCAAAATTTCTATTGGAAGTTGAAGCACAACGTTCTTCTGGATCTAAAATATCTGGATTCATACCTAAACACATAGAACAGCCAGCTTCTCTCCATTCAAAATCTGCCGCAATAAAAATTTTATCTAAACCTTCTTTTTCGGCTTGCTTTTTAACTAAACCAGAACCTGGAACAACTAAACAACGTTTAACATTTGGTGATTTTTTATGACCTTTAACAACTCTTGCAGCTGCTCTTAAATCTTCGATTCTTGAATTTGTACAAGAGCCGATGAACACTTTATCAATTGGAATTTCCTTGAATGGGGTATTTGGTGTTAAACCCATATATTTCAAAGCTCTTTCCATACCTGCTTTTTTAATTGGATCAGCAACTTTTGATGGATCTGGAACACAACCAGTGATTGGAACCGCATCTTGTGGAGAAGTACCCCATGTTGTAGTTGGGACAATATCAGAAGCCTTTATAATAATGTCATCATCAAAATGTGCATCTTTATCGGTATGTAAAGTTTTCCAGTATCTAACAGCTTTTTCCCATTCAGCACCTTTTGGAGCCAGTGGTCTACCTTTGATGTATTCAAAAGTTGTATCATCAGGTTTAATCATACCTGCTCTTGCACCTGCTTCAATTGCCATATTACAAATAGACATTCTTGCCTCCATTGATAAGTTTTCAATAGCTTTACCTGCAAATTCAATGACGGAACCAGTACCACCAGCAGTACCAATTACTCCAATAACGTGCAAAACTAAATCTTTTGAAGTAATACCTGGAGATAAATCACCATCAATAAAGATTCTCATGTTTTTAGATTTAGCTTGAATAATAGTTTGGGTAGCTAAAACATGTTCAACTTCTGAAGTACCAATACCAAAGGCTAAAGAGCCAAAAGCACCATGAGTAGAAGTATGTGAGTCTCCACAGACAACAGTGGTACCTGGTAAAGTAAAACCTTGTTCAGGACCAATAACATGAACAATCCCTTGTCTATCATCAGTCATACCGAAAAAAGTGATATCGAAATCTTTAACATTTTGTTCTAGAGTTTCAACTTGTAATCTTGAATCTTGTTGTTTAATGAAAGAAGCAGTAGAAACAAAATTAGCTCTAGATTCAGTTGGGATATTATGATCAACTGTGGCTAAAGTACAATCTGTTCTTCTAACTTTTCTACCAGCATTTTTTAAACCTTCAAAAGCTTGTGGGGATGTAACTTCATGGACCAAGTGTCTATCAATGTATAGTAAATATGAACCAGATTCATCTTTATGAACGACATGGTCTTCAAAAACTTTATCGTATAAAGTTCTTGGTTGTGTAGGTGTGGTACCAGTCATGATATATGAATGTGTAACTTGTGTTTTTTGTTCTGTTTATAACCTGATACAATATGAAAACAAAAATAACTGTCACAGTGGAAATGGAAAATCTATTGAATTTATATGATCGTATGAGTATGATTCACAATTTCTACTGCTTAAATGAAGGGAAGTAAAAGTCATTTCATTTCACTTAAGTTTTCGACATCAAAGATGAAAATAAAATTCATACCGGTAGCGGGATCATTACAGCGGTAGCGGTCAACAAACCTGTAGACTACTAATGACCAATCAAAATGCAACCGTTGGTAATCGGAGATCAAGTTGTGTGAAGTTTAAATAGAGCTACACAAGATGGTTGATATGATGCTTTAACATAGGATACATATTACATATATACAGGGTTCAAACTTCAAACTTCACCGTTTACATTCATGGATTTAAATTGAAGGTTTTAAGTTCAAGTTTTGCTCGTTGCGAAACAGGAATTCATTGTAGACTTCCAAATTGGGTAATAACTGGTGACATCTATCACGATATCACAATACAGCTATAATTACTACATAGTAGCATAAAAGGCGAGTTGCTACAAATTAGCAAAATAATGAAATACTTGTCGAGAAAAAAACTATAGTATTATAACTGTTAAACCAAACTTTAATTATACGTCAAAAACATTACCATATATAATTACCATTAATATTGTCATCATAAATTATACTTGAATTCATTAAATCTGTGTTTTGATCTTGAAAACTCCATTTTTTTCAATCCTATCAAAGATATCATTAATGCGATCCAATTCTTTTTCTTTCTCTTCCTCTGTCATTTCATCAAACCCGCTTTCTGTAGTAGTACAACTCCCATCAGATGTTTTCCTATTGGTTATATCATCAATTGTTAGTTTTTCAATTAGTTTACTACTACTCAATCCTTGATCTGTTATCTTCGAATTACTTAAAGATACCAGGTTTGTGGAGTTTGAAGACTCTAGTTGAAGGTTTAAATAATGCAATGTTGTAATGAAATTTGGATCAATTACTTTGAGATTATTCAGATGGTTCATATTCAAATTATTTTTCACGTAATCAAATACTAAACCACTGTTATTATTTGAACCTAAATGATTTTCCGAAACATCTGAAGATGGAGTTGTTGTTTCTTGCTCATCTATCACTATCAAGACTTGTAGTACCAATAAGTTTGAAACTGGGAGTAAACTGTTGTCTGATTCAATCTCGTCTTTTGTGATATGATTTAAATAATAAACTTGATTGATGGCAAACGTTTCTTTATTTAACATATAATTCTTTGAAACGTGTGTTGGTATGGAAACAAGAATATTACCAAAATGATGCAATATGTCATTATAATCTTTATTGACATTATGGTTATTGATTGCATTCCCGTATAATAAATTAAATTTGTTGCAACCCAAAACAAAAGCAGAATCCAACCCTTCAGTTGTTTCTTGTTGATGAATATAGGAGTACATTATTTTCAAAATCTCAACAATCAACTTATTTAAAGAAAAACTCTCCACATCACATAAAGACACAAAATTTAATAGCTTACCAGAAATTTTCAAAATTGAGTCATATAGTGCTGACAAGATATTCTTATTATAAGTTAATAAAAAAAACAATCTGAAGATTGGTAAATATGATTTATATTGCTCTTCAGTGAATATCTCACGCTCACCAACAACTGCCAATAATAAATCCAATGAAGGTAGTAAATTCAAGAAATTTATTTGATTTGATTGATCCATTCTTAAATTCTCATTAATGAATAAAACATTGCATAAAGTTGAGGTTATTATCAATTGTTCTGGTAATTCATTTGTATTCGATATAACCAGCAATGATATCAGCTTGTTAAGCCCGGTTGGTGTAAAGCTGTTGAGAAACTGTAGGTCTCTTGAGGAATGTTGTAACTTCTTTAATAAAATTTCCTTTAATAAACTATCTTTTTCTGTGATAGCATCCGCTAATTGGGATAAAAGTATATTTGTTGACATTATTGGTAGTAATATTGAGTGGACCAACGAATTTCTGAGAAAATAGAAGAGTAAATCAAGGGTATTTAGTTGTTTGTGTAAATTAGCAACCTTCTTAAAAGCACGCTTGAACTTGATTATAATTTTCGTTACAACTTTGTAAAGTGGCTCAACTGATAAGGATGCTTCTGTGCCAGTTATGTCTGATACTATGAAAGGAACGAGTATGAGTGGAATATAGCCGTACTGTAGTGTTGCACAGATTGAGTCAATAGTATAACTGATAATTTCTGCCAAATTTCAAAATGTTTTCACTTTAATAAATTATTAAAAATATTATATTATATAAATGTAATGTCGAGGCGAGAATTGAAATATATGTAAATAAGACACTAGCTGGTAGTAGTCTAATTATATAATCAGCGACGTAAGGAATTTGCAAAATTTGGATTCTGCGTGCAAGGGAATAGACAAAAAGAGTTAAAGTTCCGTATAGAAAGATAGTCTAGAATCCAGTTGAGTCTCGATATATACTATAGACTCTAGTGTCAGAGATGTAGTTATGATTCTGGACGTTGGACTAGAAGTTGCAGGTTAAATATTACAATTTACAATCAGTTTTCCCTGCAAAACTGTGCACTGTCCATTTACGTATTTGGAAATTATGACACTGGAAATTGGAGTAAAAAAAGGTAGATTTAGCAGTGCACTGAAGAAAAAGGCAGCTCTGTCCGGGTGTGTTTGAGTTTGAAATGATCAAAAGTTGAAGTGCCTGATCTGTCCAGGTTATTTGATGGGATTGGTAAAGACTATTCAAAATGTTGATCAATTCAGCAGGATCATGACAATTAGCGCTCTTGGGCCCGAAGTTTGAACTTTGAAGGTTAATTCCAAAGTTGCATTTCGACTTCGAACATTACACTTCAAGCCAATTGATAAAGTTTTGATGACAGGCTTTAAATATTGAATAATTTGAGTTTATTCAATATTGCGTTTAGAGTGACTAACCATACCCAGAAAAAGTAAACGAATTGATTACTACATTTACAACTTATAACTTATATTGACCTAATGATTAGTATACAAAACTAGAAGTAAAAAGCAGAATTAACATCTAACGACCACAGCAGCGAAGCTCTAGATATCTTGCAAAAGGGTAAACAATACCTGATATTCCCATACAGAGCCACATTGCAATATCACCACCGTGTTCGCCAAATTTTCTAGCCAAAACTCCAATGTAGTAGACATGCGCCATTCCAATAACAGCACCAACAGCACCACATAAGAACGCAAAAATAGCAGCGTAACCGTGGGTTAAAACCTTGTAATTATTCCAGGCAGTCCAATTGTAATTTTGTTTCTTTCCTCTTAAACCAATTGGAATGTTTAATGAATCCAGCTCATTTAGCATGTCAATTGATTTTTTATTAGTAGTCTGTGGGAATTCCTTTTTATATAATGAAATGAAGAATCTTCTAAAAATTAAGTTCTCTTCCAATAACATACTAAAGTACATAGATATCCAATACCCAATCATTGGCAAAAAGTTTCCCAAAATTGTACTAAAATGATCTCTACCAACTAAAGCTGCAACCAAATACACGGCTGTAACAATAATTGCCCATAACCATCTTGGGATTTTGGATAACCAAACTCCTGTTAATTGCAAAGAAAAAGCAGCTGAATAAGTGTTGACGATGTTGTTTGCCACCAATGAAAGTAACAAAACAATTGATAAAAATTTACCAAATCCATTCCAACGACTATAACCTTGAGCTAAAACACCACCCATTCCATGGGTTTCGTAAGCAGTTCCATATTCTGTATCAACTTTGGTTAAAGTGCTTAAAATGCAACCTAAAATCCCAACAAAAGAAGTTGGAACCATGATTCCCAGAAATGTTAACAAGAAAGTTTGATAAGCTGGTGTCGATTCTGGGAATAAGATATAATAATCTGCAGTGATAGAACCCCAAGTAGCGGTAACTGAATAACCCAATGAAAAATAGGACAAGTAGTTCCCTTTGATTGTCAAAGAATCAATATCGGAGTTTTCATAAGTATTTAACAGATAGAACTTATTTGAAGAACAAATGTAAAGTAACATGAATGAAATCAAAACAGGTATTGAAATAATTTTTTCAACTCTTAGTAATTGTTTAATCCCAAAAATAGATACCAAGAAACTAACAATTGCCACAATGATGATTCCAACCACTAATGGGACTTTATCATCAGAAACAGAAGCTAAAATTTGTCCACCAACAACACAGTTGACAACGGACCAACCAACCACACCAAGACAACTAACAATGGCAACAAACTTCACAAACCACCATCCAAACAAGTAACGAGCAGTAACCATCTGTCTGCATCCAGAAGGAGGTCCCATAGTTGCACAATAACCAGCAATAGCACAACCAATAATTGAAGAAATTAAACCAGATGTTAAAGCTTGTTTGAAAGTAAGTTCAAAGACTGCTGAACCTAATATAAAAGTAGACATTGATGACAACCCACCAGAAACAGAAAACCAAAACCCAATAACTGATCCAAACAATTCCCAGGTGTTTGTTGAACGTTCATATGGCAAAATACGCTGAATTCCTCTAGTCTCAATTCCAAACCCGTCTAATTTTTTGGAAATAGCTACTAAATAATTCAACACTTTCCCATTTGATTTCTCATCGTAATCTTCCTCTGAATTAACATCATCTAATTCCTGTTCCCTGCTCACAAGATCATCTTCAAAACCTGAATGAGATGATGGTACATTGCTATTTGGGCGTGAATTAGGGTTCAGAGTGCTGTGGTCACTTCTGCTCAAGTGGTGCACTGGGGTGTTGGCCACCGTCTCGGTGGCCTCTAATACCTCTTCTTTTTTTAAGCTAGTCATTTTAATTGCTCCAAGGTTTAAAAAATTTACAGATTATAATGTTGCAAATATTGGAATTTTCAGAGTATAAATAAACTGTAGTCAAAAACTTTAATAGAGTCTTAAAGCATAAGATAATAGATCATAGCATGAGTCAAAAGATGAATGGAGTGCGTTGGCCGCTGATCAAGAAATGTGTCAGTGTCCAGTTTCTAATGCGGATATGCTCTTAGGAAGTGTGTCTCTAAGTTCTATTAACTAAGTTTTTAACCTTCTGACTTTTCCAACTTTAAAAGTCAATTGTCAACTGTCAAAGTAAATGCAAGTTGCAGCTCTGTTGAAAGTTGAAAGTTGACTCTGCACATTTTGTTTAGGGCAGCATTATGTGAGTCCGTGACTCGTGACATGTCGTTTTCAAATTTCCAATTTTCCTGGTTCAAAGTTCAAACCGCACAGCTCATCGCGAAATTTTTTTTATGCCAAAACGGTGCTTCAAGTGGTAAAATTTGCTCGTAATTGCAATTTGTTGTTATCTAAAAAGTTGTAAAGCTAGCTGCTTCACGAATCACAAAGTTGAATGAATTTCAAATTGGGGCGTTGTGGCAGACCGCAGAGTCTAGGAATCTAGACACAGGGTAGGCGAGAATATTTTCCTCACTGTGAGATTCAGATTACACAGCTTCGAATATATTTCAGTAAACATCACTATATACTGGAGACACATTATAACAACATATCAGCAAACAACCAGTGAGATGATTCTAGTTGACGGAGAGAAGTATTCATGTGTACAGTGCATTAGAGGACACAGGTCCTCGACGTGCAAGCATTCTGGAAGACCACTGGTGCAAGTAAGAAGTCGAGGAAGACCAGCGCTTAATTCTGGGTTGAGAATTGCAGTCACTGAGTCTGAACTGGTGCTTTCTAGAGACCAGGTACAGTTTAGCAGCGAACCCCCAGAGAAGATGTCTACCAAAAGAAAAGCTACAAGCTCGTGTTGTCAGAGTAAGAGTCACTCAGAACCTGTTGAAAATAATTTAAACCCAGAAATAAATTATCAAAATAATCAAAATAGCCAAATCATAGAAGATAATCCAACTAATCACACCAATGGAACCACTAATGATAAATCTTGTTGTTCAGGAAAATCAAGCTCACACACTGAAAAACCATGTTGTTGTTCCAATAAACAAAATGAATCAGATGGTTGTAAAATTTCAAAATCAACTAAGAGCTCTTGTTGTTCCACCAAAAGAAGCAGAAGGTGTGATGACCGATCAACTGTGATAATGCTACGTGCTTCCAAAAAACAATTTGTGGCCATGAAAGATGATGGTAACGTTAACTACGTCGCTCCTTACAATGAACCAATGATGAACAATTTTAAGTTGAATATGCCAAACACTGTTTCTCATATGAGATCAACTTCTTGTAGCATGAATATTTCAAATAACAATGGCAATAAGGGGAATCATCCAAAATTATTAAAAACTATGCAAATGGCTGAGTTTACTTATAATGTTTTAAATACCGAACATCAACAACCACTACAACAACAACCACTACAACAACCACTACAACAACAAAGCCAATTTCCTAAACCATTGGAACTCCCTCGCTTACATGAACAACCACAATACTACTCATACATTAATCAAGCATTGCCGCAAATGACTCCGCCGCGTGAAACGATGTATCGTTCGTCTTCTTCTTCTTCTGCTGATCAGTTATCCATGCAACAATTAAACTTAAATTCATATCCATTGGTACAACCAAAGTTATTTGATGTTCTTTTAGCGGAAGGTTGTACATCTGAATGTCTTTGTGGCCCAGATTGTAGTTGTCCAGGCTGTTTGATTCATAGAACTAATGAAGAATTGAAAGATTATGGGATTTTAGATAACTCTACTGTTAGCACACCTGCTTCTGATCTTGATTCATTTCAAGTACCCAATAATGGAGACGGTAATGAAAACTTTGCATCCAATAATAGTAATAATGAGCTCAATAGTAATATGCAAAACATTGATCTCAATTTAATTAATTTTGCAACAATTGATGATATGATATTACAAAATTTGATCCAAGAAGAATGTTTTTGTGCTGAAGATGAATGTTTCTGCTATAATTGTACACTACATGGAATTAGTAATGGTATCAGGTTGAAAGATGGGGCCAAAGTTGCCGATACACCTGACACTGTTCTTGAAAATAGAGAAAATGGGACATCTCCAGTATCGTATCAACCATCTAGTATAACCTCAACACAATTTATTCAAGATAACCAAAATCAAAATGTTGATGTCACTCTTTTGAATCATAATGAAACATTCGAAGAAGAACATGATTGTGGATGCTTACCAGAGGAATGTGAATGTTTTGACTGCCCAAAACATTTTAGAAAAAATGGTGTCAAACTTAAACCAAATAGTTTACTTAATCATTCAATAAACTAATTAATGCTGATCGTTAGAGAGGTGTGTTATATGAAACTAGTAGTATTGCCGTAAGTTTTACATCCAAACACCATCCATTTGATTAACAGTTTACTGTTTACCTGTGAAATATTTCTTATAATTTCTAGATGGTAATTGAATTTGCCACCCAATATAAAACGTTTGGAATCTACTCTATATCACATAGGGATCGAGTTTTGGGATCATAAAATGGCTGAACAGGAACTCAGCTTGATCAACAAAGTTGAGCTTCGTATTACATTGGCCGATACTGATACAAAATTTGAAAATTCATTAAATTTATACCTATGTCCACTACTTCTTAAGCTTGCTTCACCTCATAATTCAGTTAGACAAGAGATCATTAAATTCATTCAGTATCTTATTCCACGCCTTAACTCAGCGAAAACTGTGATTCTACCTTTTGAGAAATTAATTCAACAAGCTAAAAACCCGCACGTTAATGGAACTGATATTGATACATCAACTGTTAGATTATACAGTTTATTATTTGCTTCAAGAGCAGTGGATCGTTTGAAAATTGATCAAGAAGAAAGAATGAGATTAATCAATGAAGTTGTGCGTCAAATAAGTGATGTTGATGAAAAAATCAGTGCTAGATATTTTCATATTTTCTTAAAATTGATCAAATCTTGGAAAACTCCTGATCGTGGCACTGGTGAGTTTAAAGATTTGAAACTGAAACTTAATTGGGGAGAAAAAGATACAAACTTTATGATAAATAAAATTCAAACATTGTTTTTATTAATCCCTGTCACTAATAATGATGGTGTTATTCCAAGAGGTTATAGTTGTCCCGGTTTGAGCTCAAAAGATGTTAGCTTTTTAACTCATGATGCTGGTGTTTCTTTTAAAATTGATGATCTTGTGGCAGTCAAAAAAGACTTGGCTCAATTCGTATCCTTATTGAATGATGAACTTTTGATTCCAACACTAATTATTGGGATCAATGATGGTAATTATTTGGTTAGTGATACCTGTGCGCAGTTGTTAAGAAAACTGAAAAACAAGAACTATGAAGATGACGGATTAATTAAAAAATTAATTTCATTGTTTATTGGTGATAGAACTGCCCCCAAAGCTCCAGTTAATGCTCAAATTCAAGAACGAATATTATCTTTAGTTTTGAATAACAGTAAAACTGCTACATTCTCAGAAAGTGTTCCGGTTATCATTTCCATTGGTTTAAATTCTTCTAGATTCCCAAAATTAAAAAAAGCAACCATTGTCTTCATTCAATGGTTTGCTAGAAATACTAATTCATCTACCACAATTGGTAATGATAATGATTTTTCAATTGATATTGCAGCTCAATTGAAAAATAATTTGATTTCTGAGGGCTGGCCTAAGATGCAAATCAATCAGTCCGTAAACTATTCAAGTGAGATTGAATACAGGCAGTTACAGTATGAAACAATTGGTAAAATTTTGAGAAGAAATTTTGGATTGGTCAAAAACTCTACATATATTGAGTTTTTATTTGACTCGTTATTAGGTGACTTGGCTGAGCTGAGACCCAGTATTCAAGGGGCATTGAGTAACATTATGGTACACTTGCCAAGCTTACCTGAGGAATCAAAGACAAATTTGAAAATGGTAGGTCAAGTTTATTTACAAAATGATGACTTCCATAAAGAAGACCCAGATGCAGTACAAGCCGTTCGTTTTAATATTCTTAAATTCATTAATATTGCTTTTCCATTTGAAGACTGTGAAGCAAGACTTTTGAATGTTTTGGGTACGTCAACTAAGAATAAATCACATGTAATTGAAGAAGCTCAAAAAGGTTTACATCCTTATTGGTTTAAAATTTTGCACAGTTCTGCAACTCTTGATTTTAAGCCAACTGATGAACTGTTAGAAATTGGAACACCAGATGTCAAGTTCCCCAAATTTTCAGCCTTTATTGAAGGATTGAAGTATTATAAAGCAAACTCAATAGGTGAAAACAATTATTTGTCTTGTTTCAGATATTCAATCCAAACAGGAATAGAGTTTGCTTTAAGACTACTTGTCACCCATGCCACTGAAGGGAAATCTACTGTCATTGTTCAAGATCAAGACTGGATCACCAGATTGGAAAAAAGTTTAGAGTACGACGATTTAGTTATCTCATTAACGAAAAATTACTTGGTGAGTTTATCAACAGATCTGGCCATATTTTTGGAAATTTTATATGACGAATTTACGCTTCGTAACTCCAATGATGAGATAGTTTCAGTTTCAAGCGTTCCAAATCAAAAATATAGTATAGTTTTTACAAAATTGTTATCTTTTTCATCTCAAGAAGCTATTGAGTTTTTGGTTCCAGAAGTTTCAAGATTGAAAAAGTTAATCACTGACCCACAAACTAGAAGTGATGAGATTATTTTATCGGCTGCTACTGCTTTAGGTATTATGCTGACACATCCAAAAATTGCAGACAATTATATCGTTACAACATTGAATGAACTTCTAGCTTCTAATTTTTCAAAAGGACAAGTTAATGATTCAGCAGTTTTAGCTTTAGGATTCGTCACATCAAAATTATTTTTAAGAAATAGAGAGTCAGTAATCGATGAAGAAACAACTATTTTAATTTTCAACTTTATTTTAAAAGCACTTGAATCTCGAAATTTGAAAACTTCCGAATGTGGTATTGTTGCTATTGGAGAAATAGCAAAATATGGGGGGTTTTCTAGCAAAAACAGACTGAAATCAACAAAAGTTGATACACTTGAAACCAAAGCAGTTGAGTTGTTGAAATATAAGGTCGCTAATTTGAATGAAAAAGCTATTGTTGCGTTATCTTATTTTGCTCTCAACAAAGCTGTAAACACCTTTGAAGATTATTCTGATTTGGAAAAATGTGTTTTCGATACTCATAACACTAAACAGATTGAAGTATTGTTCACTTCAGGTGAAGCATTTTCAGTTTTAGCAGCAGGTTGGCAGTCCAAGTTTTTGAGAAATAAACTTGATATTCAGTCAAATGATTTGGTTTTCCAAACATATGATATCTCAAAAAGATTACCAATTATATTGAATAAGACGATTGAAGCCTCAAAATCCACAAAACCCTCTTTAAGAAAAGCAGGTTGTATTTGGTTGTTGTCTTTAGTTCAATATTGTGGTCATTCTGAACCCATTAAGGAAAAGTCTAGTTTAATTCATGTTTCTTTTATGACATTTCTAGCAGATAGAGATGAATTAATCCAAGAAGCTGCAGCAAGAGGTTTGAGTATGATTTATGAATTGGGTGATTCTGACTTGAAAGAAACTTTGGTTAAAAGTTTATTAAGGTCTTTTACTGATTCGACTATCTCTACAAAGTTGAATAGTGGTACAGTTTCTGAAGATACTGAACTTTTTGAACCTGGTGTCTTGAAGACTGATGATGGCTCAATCTCAACTTATAAAGATATCTTGAATTTAGCTTCCGAAGTTGGTGATCCTGGGTTGGTTTATAAGTTTATGTCTTTGGCTAAAAGCTCAGCATTGTGGTCGTCAAGAAAGGGTATTGCTTTTGGTTTAGGAAGTATAATGTCAAAATTTTCATTAGACAAACTATTGCTTGAGAATAAAGCTTTATCTAATAAATTAATCCCTAAATTATTTAGATACAGATTTGATTCAAATCCCTCTGTTTCTAAATCAATGAATGATATTTGGGCTTCTATTGTTTCTGATAATTCTAGAACTATTGATCACTATGCTTTTGAGATATTAGATGAATTGCTGAAAGGGATGGGAAATAAAGAGTGGAGGGTTAGAGAAGCAAGCACTTTAGCGTTGACAAATTTATTGCAGCATTTATCAATATTAAAATACGATTCGAAGATGGAAGAAATTTGGACAATGGGATTTAGAGCAATTGACGATATAAAAGATAGTGTTAGAAAAGCTGGTAGTGAATTAACCAAAAACTTGAGTGTTATTTTGGTAAACAGCATCAGCATTGAAAAAGGTTCTTCCTCCACTAAAGCATATGAAATTTTATCAAAACTACTTCCATTTTTACTGGGAAATAAAGGCGTACTGAGTGATGCAGAAGATGTTAGAGATTTTTCATTGGAAACGATTTTGAGTTTAATTGAAAAGGCAGGAAAGTCTATTAAGCCATTCATTCCTAAATTAATTGAACAATTTATTTTGCTCATGTCTACCTTAGAACCTCAAATTATAAATTATTTGGTGTTGAATGCAGATAAATATGATATAAAAAATGATGACTTAGATGCGCAAAGGTTATTGAGTGTTGGAAACTCTCCAATGATGAATGCGTTAGAAAAGCTAGTTGATTTAGTTGATGATGAAATAATTAGTGAAGTCATTTCAAAATTGCAGTCTTCTACTAAAAAATCTGTTGGTTTACCTTCAAAAGTTGCCAGTAGCAAAGTTGTTGTTACTTTGGTTCTAAGACATTTGCAAATTCTTGAACCATTTGGAGATCTATTGTTGAAAACCTGTATTCAGCAGTTAAGTGATCGTAATAGCACTGTCTCTTCTTCTTTTGCTATATCTGCAGGTTATGTTTGTCGTATCTGTTCAAATGATACTATTGTAAAATACTCGTCTAAAATCCAATCACTTTATTTTGATTCTGAAGATTCAAGATCAAGGGTTGTTGCTGGTATTGCATCTGAATCAGTTTCAAAATATTCTCAAGACAAATTTACATCTTTAGCCAGCGCATTTTTACCTCTTGCGTTCATTGCTAGAAACGATCCTGAAGTTGAAGTATCAAAACATTTTGATGCAGAGTGGTCGGAGAATACAGCAGGATTAGGTGCAATCAAATTGTACACTCATGAAATCTGTCAAATTATCAAAAAGTACATATCATCACCAAAGTTTTCAATTAGACAAACGCTTGCTAAAAGTGTTTCAAAAGCGTTCAATGCAATGGATAACTCATCTGGTATGAGCTCAAGTATTGAGGAGCTGTTTGATGTTTTAATAAAATCAATGGAAGGTAGATCATGGAGTGGTAAAGAAGATCTACTAAACTCATTGGTCACATTGTCATTGAAATCTGAAATTTTTTTGAAAGCTCATCCACAGATTATTGAAAGTTTGAATAAAATTGTGTTAATGGAAGCAAAAAGAAATAACAGAGAGTATCAAAAACACGCTGTTGTTGCTTTAAGTAATTATGTTAAAGGTTTTCCAAATGAAGAGTTGCAAGATTCAATCATTGAAATTTTCACCCCAATTTTATTGGATCCAGATTACTACGAAGATGAAGATAAAGAAATGGAAGATCAAAATGATATGAAAGTTACAAAAGATTCACTAAATGAGAAATCATCTCAAAGAAACTTATTCAAAGAAACTGAACAATTGAGATATTTTGATGCTGTTTGTAATAGTTTTGTCAAATTATCTGATGATAAGTATAATAAAAGTCTATTGAATTTTATTTTGAAATGTTGTGGTAAAATTGTGAACAATAATACAGTGTATATCCCAACATGGAAATCTCAGCTGAAAGTTTGTGAAAACCTAATTAAAATTTTAGCACAATTAGATGGGCTCAAATTTGATCAAAATGTCATCAAATCATTAATAAGGGTGTGGAGTTTTATTTATAATAACAATACCAAAGATGATAGTGTTGAAAATGTAAAAATTCAAACAATTAGGGTTGGTAAGAAAATCATTGATTTTAATAATGATGAATTAAAGCAGATTGTTTTGAATGACTTGAAAATTTTTGAAAGCATGGAAAATAATTCAATTGTCAAGGTTGAAATAACTAAAACATTGGATAGCGCTTGAAAAAAGAAAAAAAAAAAAAAAAAAAAATAGAACTTAAAC
>JAJLVW010000026.1:0-19111 GCA_030570535.1 Starmera pachycereana
CGTTACACTTCAAAATTTTTGTTCAATTAAGTCGAAATTATTTGATATTTTTTTTTTTTTTTTTTTTTTTCTTTTAGTAATTTAGATATTAAGAAAACTGAGTGTATGTACCACTGTATCATGTATATAACATTGTGCAATAAAATTACAAAACGACTGCAAAACTATTGAAATTTTGATGATCACAATTTACGTCAGTTAATAACTAAAAAATGAAGTGAAATTAAGAAACCAATAAAACAATTCGGTTAATTCTAATCATCATCAAATCTTAATTCATGATTGAAGAGTTGAATTAAAACACTTTTAAGTATTTTTTAAAATTAATTGTTCAAAAGGCAGTAAATTCGTTAGACCTTTCCCCATTACATAGTACAAGCTGATGAATTATTGGAAAAAAAAAAAAAAAAAGGTTTCTTATATATTACAGGTTTTCAATTTAACGTTTCTTTCTTTTATCCTTCTTTTTAGCAGCTTCATCTGCTGCTCTTTTTTTCTTAGCTTTTTCCAATTGTTCAGGTGTCTTTGGAGCAGCCTTGAAAAACCCATCTAATCTACCTTGTGAACTAGTTTTCAATCCTTTCTGTAATCTTTTAATACCACTTCTTATACGATCTTCACTAAAACCTTTTTCATTAACCATATATTGTATTAACCCTTCTTCATTTGGTTCTTTCCATTTTAATTCAACTTCTTCTGATTTTAAAACTTCAGGTTCAAGAAATAATTTTCTTGCTTCTTCAAATGGCCAATTTTCTGGTACTTTATATTTAGAATCAGGATTTTCTTCGATTGATTTGATAACACCTTCAATTGTTTTATGTTCTTTAATTAACTTTAATGCAGTAACTGGTCCAACACCTTTAATCGATTCACAATAATCACAACCTAATAAGATACATAAATCAACAAATTGTTCTAATTCCATTTCTAAACCTTGTAATACAACATCAGTATCAATTTCTTGAATTGGTTCTTTTCGTTGTTCAGAAAATGTTAAATGACGAAGTAAATGTGGAGTTTTATAACATAAAGTATCCATATCTTCAGATGCTGCAGCATAAACTTTCCCAGATTTTGCTAATTCTGCACATTGAGCTTCAGCTTCACATGGTGCATTCACATAAGGGATCCCCATTAATTCTAATAATTTTTTAGCCTCATCATTTTGTTCTCTTGTGACTCTAACTGTTCTTCTTTGAAATTTAGCAATTTCCTCTACTGAACCTGTTTCTTTTAAATCTTCAGCTTGTTTTGTTGCTTCTTCTCTTCTTTGTAATCTTTTCTCCAATTCTCCACCTTTCAAAACTGGTGGTTTCCCATCAAAAACATAAACTGGTTTAATTGAATAATCAACCATTCTTAAAGTTCTATAGAACATCCCCATTAAATGTGATGTTGTTTCTCCACTATCATTAGTTAATTGAGTACCATCTTGTTGTCTCACTGCAATTAAAAACTGGTATAAACACATAGAGGCATCAATGGCAACTTTTCTACCAAAATATGATTTAATATCATTAGATTTGGAAGCTAATGGTGCATGTTCAGTTAGCAACTTGTTTAAACCTAAAAAAAAAAAATAGGTGTTAGTATAGAATAATAAACAGGACGTTAAGTTTAGAAATAGTTGCTGACCTTTAATACCCATCGTGGAATAACGGGCTGTCTTTTTATCGCTGCTTAATGCTGATTTATGGGAGTTGAAATAAATAATCTACTGTCTACAGTGTACGCGTTGATAAATTTGAAGTTCGTGTACCCTCGGAATATAAATTATGTCGGAAATGATTTAAATTTGGTTACGAAATGGCTAATAACGTAGTCAATTGAACTTCAACTTGGTTTGTAGCTTGACGGAATATATTACAATACCATGTCATCTTACATACTAGGTTAATATTCAATAAATCGACTTGAAATATAAAGAAATAACAGATTAAAGAAAACTCAATAGCAAATCTTAGTGTCACCCGGATGCAAAATCTTTTTTTTTTTTTTTTTTTTTTCCTGCTTCTCAAAATCAAAACTTCAAAATTTAACCAAAACAACACATAAATTTTGATCTCAATTCTTGTACTTTGCTCAAACAGTTCAAAGCAGAAATGTTTGGACGCTCAACTTCCTCGTCAGGTTTTGGCGGTTTTTCATCAGGGTTTGGCTCAAACAACAACAACAACAATGCCGCCACCACCACATCCACCGGTTCTGGTCTGTTTGGTTCTAATAACAACACAACTTCTGCATTTGGATCATCCAACAACAACACTGGCTCAGTCTTTGGTGCTGCTAATAATAACAACTCAGGTGGATTGTTTGGTTCATCTAATGCTCAAAACACATCTCCATTTGGGGCATCTAACAACACTGGATCTGCATTTGGATCAACTAATACTAATACTACTACTGGTGGTGGACTGTTTGGTTCTAATAACAATTCGGGTGGTGGTATCTTTGGATCATCAACTGTAAACAACAACAATTCATCAGCATTTGGTTCAACCGGTGGGTCAGCATTTGGTGCAACTTCCAATTCCCCATTTGGTCAATCAAATAGTTTAAATAATTCAGGATTTGGTAATACTAATACTGGTAATCAAGGTACATCAATTAAACCTTTCCAAGCTTACACTGAAAAAGATCCAACCTCAGGCACAAACTTCTTTGAAAATATCTCTTCAATGCCTGAATATAAAAACTTTTCATTTGAAGAATTAAGATTACAAGATTATGAACAAGGTAGAAGATATGCTAATTCTCAACCAACAACAACAACAACCACTGGGTTTGGTGCTGCATCATCATCACCATTTGGTGCTACTAACACTAATTCTGCATTTGGTGGTCAATCAACAAACACAGGTGGTGCATTTGGTTCTAATACAGGTGGTGGAGGATTATTTGGTTCTTCTAATAACAATGCATCAAATACTGGTTCTACATTTGGTGGATTTGGTAGTAACACTACAAACGCATCTGGAGGATTATTTGGCTCCAACAACAACAACAACAACAACAACACAACTTCAGCGTTTGGTTCAAATTCAAATGCATTTGGTGCAAAACCAACCACTGGATTTGGTGCATCTAACTCCATGGGAGGAGGAGGAGGAGGTTTGTTTGGATCTAACAACAGTACAACATCTGCATTTGGTGCTACAAATACAAACAATGGATTATTTGGTTCAAATAATACAAATAATGCATTTGGTTCAAATACTACGACTGGAGGCGGATTATTTGGTTCCAATAACAATGCAACAACAGGTGCATTTGGAGCAACTAATAACACCAGTCCATTTGGTGCCCAACCTCAAACAAATAATGCATTTGGTTCATCTGGTGGGTTTGGTTCAAATACTAACAATAATTCAACTGGTGGATTTGGATTTGGTGCTAATAACAACAATAATACTGGTGGTGGGTTGTTTGGTGCTAATAACAACAATAATACTGGTGGTGGGTTGTTTGGTGCTAATAATAACAATAATACTGGTGGTGGGTTGTTTGGCAAACCTTCAACTCCAACTCCAGCTTCAAATTCAGGTGGATTATTTGGTTCAAATAGTGGTAATAACAGTGGTGGATTATTTGGTGCTAACAATAACAACAATAACAATAACAACACAGGAGGTGGATTATTTGGTTCCAATAATAATAATGCTGGTTCCACAGGAGGATTATTTGGAGCCAATAATAACAACTCAACTGGAGGATTTGGTACTACAAACACAGCTTCAACCGGTGGATTATTTGGAGCAAAACCAGCAGCTACAGGAGGATTATTTGGCAATTCAACAGCACAGCAACCAGCAGCAACAGGAGGATTGTTTGGATCTAATAACAACACTGCAACTACAGGAGGTGGATTATTTGGTAATAACAATACCACTACAACTGGAGGACTATTTGGTGCGAAACCTGCAGCGAGTACTACCACATCAGGAGGACTGTTTGGTAATAACTCATCAACATTAGGTGGTGCTAATACAGGAGGAGGAGGATTATTTGGTGGATCTAACACTACACAACCAGCCACAACCGGAGGAGGATTATTTGGTGGATCTAACACTACACAACCAACCACAACCGGAGGAGGATTATTTGGAAATAATTCTAATAATACAACAAATACACTTGGTGGTGGTGGTGGTACTAGTGGAGGATTATTTGGAAATAATTTGACAACAAACAATACCGCATCTACAGGATTTTTAAATAATAATAACAACAACAATAGTACAACAAGTTCATTATTTGGAGGAAATAGCAATCAACAACAATCAACTGGATTATTTGGTAATAACAATAATGTTAACAATACTAATAATATCAATGGAAATCAATCATATAAGCTAGTTGCCACAATTGATCAAAATCCATATGGAAACAATTTAATTTTTGGAAATGTTAATTCAACTCAAAATTCCGTTCCAGTATCAATAGGACCAATGGCCACACCTATTAATGTTCATGAACCTAAAAAACCAACCTTATCAAGTGTTTATAAATTAGCACCAAAACCATTATTTAATGCTAAAAAGGAGATTCAATTGAACAATAATAAAATTCAAAATGAAGAATTTTTAGAGAATAAAGAATCACCAAAATTAAAATTAATTTCAATTAACGATGAAAAAAGTAATAAATTGAAAAATAAACATACTATTTTCAATTCAATTACAGATGATGCAATTTTAGCAACTGAAATTTTTACATCAAGAAAAAATTATAAGAATTTAACTATTGATAGAAACGGTGGTGGTAATAAAATTTTAGAAGAGGACTCAAAAGAAATTAAGTTATTGAATTTTAATACTAATAATTTTAATGATGTTAATGATAAAGAAAATGTTGATATTTTAAAAGATTTAGAAGATACTAAAAAAGATGGAATTATTCAAAAAAATGAAAATGAAGGTAAATTGAAAACCAACAAAACAACCAGGATAGAAAACAATAGAGAAGTTAATGAAGAAGGATATTGGATGTCACCAAGTTTAGAAGAATTATCCAATATGTCATTATTAGAATTACGTAAAGTTAAAAATTTTGAAATTGGTCGAATTGGATTTGGAAAAATTAAATTTTTAGAACCTGTTGATTTAACTTCAATTTCCAATTTAAGTAAAATTTGTGGAGATTTAGTTATATTTATTTATCAATCATGTATTATTTATTCAAATGAAACAATTAAACCAAAATTAGGTGAAGGTTTAAATGTTCCAAGTGAAATTTTATTAGAGAAATGTTATCCAATTAGTAAGAATGATAAGAAGCCAATTAAAGATGCGAATCATGAGTTGGTTAAAAGACATATTAATAAATTACGTGGGATTAAAAATACTAAATTTATTTCATATGATGCTAAAACTGGAGATTGGACATTTACAGTTGATAGTGTTTGTTGATTTTTTAATTGTATAATTTGTTTAAAAATTGTTTAACTTAGAGTAATTTTTTTTTTTTTTTATTTTATTTTATTTTTTTTTTTTCGTTTTGTTGTCCCAGTTTGTTATCGACGAAAAATTGCAGCACTACATTAAGTACCTATCTTCATAGTAGATAGTAGTTATAGTAGATTGTACTATGTAGTATGTACTACGTACTATGTAGAGTTGTAACTTGTACTGTACTATTACATAAGCCATGACAACAACTAAAAGCGGCAATTTTCTAACTTTTTTCGGCAATTTTTTAATTCGTCGATAAATTTTCCAATTGGAAAAGTTTTCTAGGAAAAACATATAAAGTTGGACAAAAAAACTTGTTATTACTATTTTTTTTTTTTTTTTTAGTTTCTTACAATTCTATATAAAATTTGTTATTAACAAACTTTTGTTATATTATTTATAGTATGAGACTTGAGCTGTTGCACTTCAATAATAGAGAAACAGGATTAACAAGAACAGTTTAAAGAAAAAAAAAAATGCTTCCAGCCGGTGTTATTTTAGTTTTCGTTTTGATTGGTTTAGTTGGTATTGCCATTGTTTCTATTATGATTCTTAATCTTTTCAAAAAAAGAAGATCTGCTTTACAAAAGTTTTAAATGAAACAGTATCTTTTACAAAAACACCTGGTTTTTTCAATAGTTTGCTTTGCAAAGTTTTTGTTGATAATTAATATTTAATCAATCCATTATTCAATTTTTCAATTTAATTAATAATACTTGATATAACTGATAGAGATGATAAGAAGAGAATTGTTTATGGAAACTCAAGGAGTGTGCTACAAATTGACTTTGGTGTAGTTGGGTGTGTATGTTATTATGCAGTATTGTTAATATTCTGGAGACTTGTAGAGGAACGTATTTACTCCTTGTTTACTAAAAAATTTGTTATCAACAATAATATAAACAATCAAATTTTACCGATGAACGGGAAGTTTTGAGCCGATTTTTTCTTTCCATTTATTTCCAGCAATTCCCGTAATTCCGAACTCACAGACCGGAAATTCAAAATTGAAAATTAAAAAAAAAAAACAAAAGTCCCCGGAATTCTCGATTGGTGAAAATTTTTTTTTTTTTTGGGAATTTTGCTCAATTTGAATTTCATATAAAAAACAAAATTACAATTAAGGAACACAACAACAACAATTTAATTACTTTATTCAGTTGAGTTTTAAACAGCAGTCAATCACGCCATTCAACGTAAGTATACAATTCATATTTGCTCATATCAGTCCACCACTATCCAATTAGACACTGGACTGCAGCAACCACAAACAAGATGGAGATTTTATTTTACTTATTCTATTCTCAAAAACATCCCAAAAGGTGTTATGTCCAAATCAGTTCTTGCACTTACACTTGCACTTTTTTTTATCAGCCTTTTTACCTAAACGGTACGTAACCAAAAGTGACACATAACTCTAATCTGAAGCAACTGATACTTTGCAACTTGGGACATAGGATACATCATATCTTGATATATGTTGCATCCATCTCAATCCCCTACCCCCCCTTTTTTTTTTTTTTTTTTTTTTTTTATCAACAGCTATTGGGATGGAGCAGAATAGAATAGAATAGAATAGAACTAACTACTTGATACTAATGATGAACAAGTACTAACGAATACAACAGATGTCCAAGATAAACGAAAACCAAGACGATTTGGTCGACAACCAATTAAACACCCCAAACAACATCGCTGATGATGTTGATGATGATGAAGAAAAACCAACTTCTTCAAGAGAAAGAAGAAAAATTGAAATTAAATTCATTCAAGATAAATCAAGACGTCACATCACTTTCTCAAAAAGAAAAGCTGGTATCATGAAAAAAGCTTATGAATTATCTGTTTTAACTGGTACACAAGTTTTATTATTAGTTGTTTCTGAAACCGGTCTAGTTTATACTTTCACCACTCCAAAATTACAACCTTTAGTTACTAAACCAGAAGGTAAAAATCTGATTCAAGCTTGTTTAAATGCACCAGAAGAATCTGCTGAAGATGAGGAAGATGATCAATCTTCATCAAATCAATCTGCAAATCAAACATCAAACGCTGTTGCTGCACAACAACAACAACAGCAGCAGCAGCAGCAACAACAACAACAACATGATGCTGCTGCAGTGGCTGCTGCTCAACATCATCAACAAGCTGCTCAGGTTGGTGCTCAAGGTCAACCTGGTTATCCTCAACAATTGCCTCAAAACACTGGATATATGAACCCTGAACAAGCTGCTGTTTATCAAACCTATTTTGATAACATGAATAACCAACAAGGATCTTATTAAGTGAGTTTTCATATCGATTTGAAAATATATCAAAATAAAATAAACAAAAAAAAAAAAAAAAAAAAAAAAAAAAAAAAAAAAAAAAAAAAAAAAAAAAAAAAAAAAAAAAAAAAAAAAAAAAAAAAAAAAAAAAAAAAAAAAAAAGCATAAACAACAAAAAAACAACCTTTAACAATTTACAAAAAATATAAATACAAAAAGAGATGCTGATTTAATCTAATTTGATTCATTAAGTTTTTAGTTCATCGCAAAATTTATATTATTCTCACATCTCAGTTCACTTTTAATGATTGGTTCTTCGGTATGGCAGGTGCTATCTATTTGTTTTCATCATATGATTTACAAAACAGTTGTGTTTTCAATTTCTTATTACTTTTTTTGTTTTGTTTTTTTTAATATCCAGAAAAAGTTCAAAATAGTTTCATTCCCCCCCTATATTTCTTAACTGTATAATAATTATAATATTTTTATATCATTTTATATCATTTTATATCATTTCAATTTTGTGTCAGCTACTACATCAATCTGCCAGTACTGATGTTGAACCGAAATTTATTGATCTTCTATCTCCAATAAATTTTTTAAACGCGTCTCAAACTTTTTACACCAAAAAAAAAAAAAAAAAAAAAAAAAAAAAAAAAAAAAACATCAAAATTCTGAAGAAAACAATGCTTTAAAAACAAACCGCTTCACAAGATTTAAACAAAAAAAAAAAAACAAAAACATAAATTAAAATAAAAATGTCCCCAAAAACAACACCCGAGTTAGAACAAGAATATGGTGAATTCACACCAGGAACAATTGTTCTAGCAAAACTCAAAAGTTTCCCACCATGGCCAGCAATCATTCTTCCAAATGAATTAATCCCTGCTGGTATCTTAAAAACTAAACCAAAACCTTCAACTATAAATTCAAACAACACTATCAGCTCAAACTCAAGATCAAGAAGAAAAACAACATTGTTGAAGACTCAAGAATCATTGGAACATGATAATACTATATGGTGTGTACGTTTTTTAAAAGATGATACTTATATGTGGGCAACAAGAAAAGATATTTCAATATTAACTAAAAATGATATTGAGAAGTTTTTGAAAGGAGGTAAAGGGAAAAAATTTATTAAACAAGCTTATGAAATGGCATTAAATCCTCCAGATGTTGAAGAATTTATAATTTATGGATCTGATGGGAAACCAATTGATATTGAAATTGATAATGAAGAAGAAGATGAGGATTTTGTTGTTGATGAAGATGAAGAAGTTGTGGATAGTGCTGAGTCAGAGGATGAGCTGGCTGATGATAATGATGATGACGAGATTGATGATTCTGATGTTGAGGTTGTTAATAAAAAAAGAGGTAGAAGTTCTAGTAGTAGTAGTGGTAGTAGTAGTAATAATAATAATAATAATGGGGTTAAGAAATCAAGATCAGTTAAGACTAAGAAGTCAGCACCAATTAAACAAGCGGCAACAACACCAAAAAAACGTGGTAGAAAAAAGAAAATAGAAGTTGTTCCAGAATTAGAAATTGAAGAATCTTCAGATGAAGATTGGGATGTTGATTTAAATGAAATTGGTCAAGAACCATTATTATTACCAGAATTCCCAAATCCAAAAGAAGTGTTGAATGAATTCAATAAAGTTAAAAATGTTTTAAATAAATCAACAGTACCATTTGAAAAATTATTAATTGATTTAAATAAAGATGAATTTTATTCAGAATTACAAAATGAAGAATCAAAATTAATTACTACAGTTTTAAAAAAAATTGATCAAATCAATGAATTTGATGATGTACCAATTTCATTAATTAAATCATCAATGTTGAATAAGATTTTCATTATTTTTAATAAAAGATCAGATTTAAATTCATTATCAAGAAATAAAATTTTTATTAAAATTAAAGAATTTACTACAAATTTTTTACAAAAATGGTTGAACTTAAAAGTTGAACAAGATGAGAATTGGGATTTATCCAAAATTGAAGAGAAAGTTGAATTGAAGGAGGAAACTTCAGAACTTAAAAATGAAGCTAGTTAGACAATTTATAAAATAAGGTAAAAAAAAACAAAAAACAAAAAAAAAAAAAAACACATTAAATAGAATTTTTGAACTTGATATGATTGATCATTGAACCATTTGTAATCTTTAAAATTCCGCTCCTCGAAAAAAAAAAAAAAAAAACACAAAACAAGAACAACCTGCAAGTTGCAACCCTCAACCGTCGTAGGAAGTTGGAACCCAGGAACGTCTGCATAGCCGTATGGTTCTCTCTTTTTAATTTTTTTAATTTTTTGTGGAATGCTTCATTCACTATTTTCACTTTTCAGTGGTTTATAAGACTCTAACCCATACATAATGCTTCTTGAACATCTTGTTTGACTCATCTTGTTAACCTAAATCCTTATATATCCCACATAATCAAGGTATGAAGTGCAGAACTCAATTTGAGAGTATATAGTCTCTAGTGCACCAGTTTGATATCTTCAGAGAAAGTAAAACAGCACTGTTCAGATTCGAACCCTCGGCTAGATCTTCAAGAGAAAACTTAAAAAGTTTGGGATTGAGGCAAAAAAAACCAACTCTGCGATTTCTGTGGATCGAACACAGGACCTTCAGATCTTCAGTCTGACGCTCTCCCGACTGAGCTAAAGCCGCTTAATTTAAAAAGTTTAAAAGAAGGTGTTTTTGAGGATACAACTATAGGTGGGCTCGTAACGTAGGAGGTTGTTCAAGTTTTTGTTTCTTTGTTTCTTTATTTGTTATTGATCAAGGTAATTGAAGCAATAGTCATGAACGTAACGTTTAACAAGAAGGTAGTTGATCTAAATACAAATAAAACAAACTTTTTTGATGGAAAATAATGATTTTAAAGATGTTTCAGCTAATTCTACTATAAGATTTTTATGTGTCATGATAATTTTATTTGGCAAAAAAAGAGTTAGAATTGGATTGGTTTATCGTTAGGCTACTTATTAACAGTCAACACAGTTTCTTTAACCCTACATAACCCTTGCAATTTTTTTATTTTTTTCAATTCAATGATCTCTATAATTTGACACTGTATCGAACCATTAAAATAAGTTACCCAAAATAAGCGGTATACTTTGTGAAAAATCATCAAAAAATTCGGCTGAAAACTCCATTATACACCTCTCCTTACTCACAAAACAACAACTACAAGCTCAGAGTACCAAAATACAGCTCAAAACCCAACTACATAAAAACTTTTTTTAAAATCTTGTTCATTTCTGAGAATTTTTTTCCCAAGAAAATACATAAACAAAAAACTAGAAAAAAAAAAAACAAACTTCAACCAGCCAATTTTTTTTTTATCATCTTTTTGCAAAGAAAAGAATCAAAAAACTTCTTTCTTTCTCTTTGCCACCCATTTCTAAAACCACAGCGCTACGCACAAGAACTCAACAGAATGTCGCGCAATGGTACAATGAACTCGAGTGTCTCTCAGCAGGCGTTCCAGCAGCAACAGCAGAATCTCCAGCAGTTGCAGACTATGGAAAACAATTACAATCATTACCAACAGACCAAGTCATTCACTTCTACAGACAGTCGAGCAAAACAGTACCAACAGCAGCAGCAGCAGCAACAGAATAAACAGCTTGTACAGCAGCAGCTCAATGAAGCTGAAGGCATTCCAAACTTTCAGTACCAACAGCAAGAACAACACAATAAATCAAATTCTGCCAATACGGGAACTCAATCTTTCACTCAGCAGCAATTGATCCAGCAACAGATACAACAACTAGGTCAACAGACACAACAAGTGCAAATTCAGCAGCCCTCAAGAAACGTTTCTTCAAATCTCAATTCCAAAAACGATCCAAGAAACCCTTTTGCAGTCCAAGTCCCAACCAATTCAAATCCAACTGAAGTGTTGGCTGGTAGATTCAATGCATGGAGAAACACAATCACAGCGTTACAACAATACTTGTCTGAAGTTTCTAGCATTCAAGATGAAGTTGTTCGTCAACAGATTAGATTGACCCATGCTGTTAATTTCCCTGCTTTTAAAAATGATGGGAATAATACTGATTTACAATCTTCACAATCTCAGTCCCAATCACATCAACTCACAAGCCATAAGCAAGATCCACCAGGAGCAATTCCTTCTGGTTTCTTTTTACCGCAAGGTAATGGTTCAGTTCAAGATTTACCAAATATCTTAATTAATTATCATTCTTCATATGCAAATTTAGCATCAAAAACTTCAAAAGAATTGAATCTGAATATAATTCCAAGATTAGATGATCTGAGAAGAGAATTATTGGTGAAAATTAAAGAAATTAAGGGCTTAAGTTCAGATTTTAAAAATAATGTTTCAAAAGAAGTTTCTCAAACAAAAGCTGATTTATCAACTTTTTTAAGATCAATTGAAGATGCTAAATTTAATAACTCTTTACAACCAAAAAATGATCCTTATTTAACCAAAATTATACTTGATAAACAAATTAAAAAACAATTGATCGAAGAAAATTATCTACATGAAGCTTTTATTAATTTACAAAGTTCAGGAAAAGAATTAGAAAAAGTTGTTGTTATTGAAATTCAAAATGCATTAACAGTTTATGCAAAATTATTTGGTGAACAAGCTCAAAATATATTTGATAAATTAATAACTACATTAGATTATGGATTTTTAACTAAACAACCTTCATTTGAATGGGATCATTTCATCACTAGAGATTCAAATTTTATCGATGAAAATTTACCAAAAAGAGATTATAAATTGGTTCAATATGATAAGATGAATGATCCTTCAACTTTAGAAA
Source organism: Starmera pachycereana (assembly GCA_030570535.1). Classification (NCBI taxonomy): domain Eukaryota; kingdom Fungi; phylum Ascomycota; class Saccharomycetes; order Phaffomycetales; family Phaffomycetaceae; genus Starmera; species Starmera pachycereana. Next base: position 12,528 of record JAJLVW010000026.1, read on the forward strand.
TTAAAGCTTCTTATTTAGAAAGAAGATCTAAATTTTTAAAATCTTATTCAAAGGCTTTTTATGTTTTAACCCCTTCATTTTTCCATGAATTTAAATCATCTGATCGTAAAAAAGATATTGTCCCAGTTATGTCTGTTGCGATTGATGATTTAGAATTAGAAGAACATTCTAAAAAAGATACAAATCATTATAAATTTGTTGTTAAAAAAGTTGGAAAATTATCTTCTCATAAATTTATTTTTAGAGCTGAAAGTTATGAAGCAATGCTTGATTGGTATAATACAATAAGAGATTTGAAAAAATTACCAAATACTATTGCAAGAAGTACTTATGCAAGTAAAATTCAACAACAGAAAAAATCAAATTCTCTAATTAATGATGGTAACTCAAGAACAAATTCAGGTTTATCAAAAATTAATATGAGACCTTCAATGGATGATTCTGCTCAAGATAATGACACCATTTTAACTGATCCAAATCAACAAAGATCTTTACCTCAAGAATCTTCAACACCTATTCCTCAAAGTATGATTGGTAATGAAGGTGTTGTCATAACCTCATTAGGTTCTCCAAATGAATTAAATCCAAGTCCCCTCCAACAACTACAGAGACACTCCATGTATAACCAGCAATCATATCATCAACAACAACAACAACAACAACCTATACCCCAACAACAACGTTATAGTGCACCATATCCAAACCAACCACCTTTTCAAGATTTAAATGGTGAAATTCAACAACAAAAGTTACTACCTAACAATGTTCCACATTTAAATGTTGAAGCACCAACTCCACAAATGAGTTCATTTCCCAGTAGTCCACAACCTCAAAGATTGAAAAATTCTGTTGAATTCCAAGATGAAGGATTAAATACAGGAGCAGATGCAAGTGGGTTTAGTGAAGAATCTAGAGTTGCCAAAAAAGAAACTCATAAAGACAATGAAGATTATGGACAACTAGTTAATAATGGAGTTTCAAGAGATGAACATTTAGAACAAATTTCAAATGAAGAAAAATTGAATTATACTAATGGATTTACAGAATCCCAACAATCATTTCAACAAAAACAATTTACTAAAAGTAAAAGATTAGGATCAATGGATTCAGATCGAATCAAACCAAATTCTAATCAATTTCGTACATTAGATTTAAAACAAGCTAGATCGTTCACATCAGCTGATCAGCCTTATAATAGTAACAATATTCATTAAACAAGATTTTGGTAAAATTTGGTTATATATATATATATATATATATATATATATAAATATTTGTGAAAAATAAGGATAAAAAGACGTTATAATTAATTAAATTAGTTCAGTAAGAGCTTTATCTCTGTAATAACATTTTCAAATAAACAATTGCAAAAGATAATGCTGGAATTAAAAACCAAACATAGATTGGGAATTGTTTAATCAATTGAGAATCATTAGCTTCTTTAATGGAGTTAACTTTAACAATCACTTCATTCCAATCATTATTAAATTTTGAGTCACTAAATTTATTTTCACAACAATCAATACCTCTATTAACAATTTCTAATTTTTCTTTTTGGGATAATTTTGAGACTTTTGTGAAAACTTGATTTAATTCTAAATATTCTTCATTATCAACAAAATCAGGATCATTTTTATTTTTAAAAAAAAATCCAGTTTTAAAAATTTGATTCCCAATTTCCAATTGTTTATGCAATTTCGATTCCCATGGTACAACAATATCTAATAATGGTCCTGCACTTGCATGAACAATTGGGATCAATCCATTAGCTAGATATTCGACCACTGCAATACCAAAATGTTCATTCCACATTGCATTAATACCAATTGATGCTTTTGATAAATAATCTTTTATTGTATCAAAATTTGCATCTAAAATAAATTTAATTTTATCATTTGGGATTTGTAAAATTGTAGCTTTTTTTTGCAAAGATTCAACAAATTTTTCATCCTTGTTATTTCTTATTGATCCAATGAAAATTAATGTTGGTAATGATTTTAAATCATTGATATTATTTTGTAAAAAATTAGCATATTCTTCAATTATTAAATCATGACGTTTTTCAGGTCTAAATTGAGCAATACAAACCATAAAATTTTCCTTTTTCGATAAATCAATTTGGAAATTTTCAATTGAACAAGGTGGATATAAAATTTGAATTTCTGAATTTAATAACCAAATTTTTTTAATATGATTATTTGTCCATGATGAATTAGTTAATGTGATATCAACAAATGCACCTGCAAGGGTATAAATTCCCATAAAAAATTTCCAATAGAGATATTTAGGGAACTGTTTAAAAATATTTAATTTATTCAACATATCATTTGAAATAACAGGATAATGAACATATGCGATAATTGGAACCCCTAACCAGCAGGAAACTAAAGGGTATATGAAAGGGTACCCCATAGTATCAATGAAAACATCTGGCATATGATTATGATGTTTTGATGAAGAAGAAGCTCGTAATGCTTCAATAACTAATAAAATCGAACCAATTGCTTGACCCAACAAAGTTAAAATTGGCCAAGTTTCTGGTAGGATTAAATGACCTTTTGTTAAGAAAATGAACTTCAATCTTGTTCTATCTAATTCTATATTGAATCTTTTTTTAACGTTGAGTAAAATCATTCCATCTGATACGTTTAAATCAGCTGAATAAATGACAATTTTATTTTTAGGGTTTTGATTAAGAGTTTCTTGAACTGCTTGCCAAAGAACACGTTCACCACCTCCTCCTGCATTGCAAAATGGATGGAAAAAGCCGTAAAGCATCTTTTGTTGTTATGTGATTTGAATTAATAATGTATAGAAATGAAAGTTTGACGTTAAGTTGTTTTTATATTTTCAGAGTTGTCTGATTTTTTTTATTTTTTTTTTTTTATGTAGTAATTTTATCAGTTTGAAAACTACAAAAATTCTTGAATGGGAAAGAAGCATAAAAGGAACGTAAAAATTGAGTTTATTTAAAAGTGTAGAGCGATGCAGTCGATATTGTTTGTGGATAATAGTCTTTTCCTCCCCTTTTAAAACAAAAAAAAAAACAAAAACAAAACTTATTGAACATTAACCATTTCCAACACCAAAGTTTGTAAAGGACCATAATCTTTAGGAGCAATCAGATTGAATTCATCTGCAAACAACAGAAAATGCTTGAAGCTAGTGTTTAGCAGCGTGTTCAAACCTAATTCCATGACTTCTGTGAAATGATGACAATAAATATGGGCATAAACTCTAAACAATCTTTTCATGATAGTTCGTATCAATGGCTGGAATTGAGGAGAGAAAGGTTGGCTTGCACTAGCAGGAAACGTGTTTTCATCATCAAAAAGCATTTGAACCCATTGCATCAAACTCTCCACGTATTTGGGAGCAGAAACACTGACTGGTTTAGCTTGATTTGAGTCTTGCCATAGATATTCGTATTCACTTGTGGCAATCATTCTGGGACATGTCTGTGGAGAGCAAAACTCAGTAAGACACCCATAGAGCATATTGATGTGGTTGTAGAAGTCCACGACATGAACAGCAAGCCATTCATTAATGTTTTCGTCCTTAGGGAGCTTCACTGCCTGAGCCAATGCAGCTCTAGATCCTAGTGTAGACTCGACAATGGACTTGATGTCCTGATGGGATGTGACAGCGTTATAAGGATGTTGTTGGTAATGCTGTTCTTGCTGATACGGATCTCTTTTGAAACCTTTTGTGGATTTGATTGTGTGTCCGTTGTTCAAATGGCTGTAAGAAAGAAGTTAGTTCTTCAGAAAACTCAAAAAGTAAAGCATGCATAACATTGTAGATACAAATTTTGTAGAAACGACATTGCTGGTGGATCTGAGATGGTCTTTGAAGTTGTTGTTTTATATATGTTAATTTTATAATTTGTACATTTTTATTTTGATTTTGATTTTTTATTTTTATTTCCGTTTTAGGAAATAATTATAGTTTATTCTTTAACGTTGTATATTTTTAGTGATTTTAGCATCAGTTTGGATGGCAGCTCCAAAGTATTCGGTATCATTGTAATGTACTCGTCACGCTCTACACAATGGCACCCAAATCTCAAAAATTAAATTCATGAAAAAAAAATTCATCCAAACACCATTTTCTGTCTCCAATTTTCAAGAAATTAGTTAAGCGATAAACAACAATAAATTATCTTTCTTCTTTATATTTTATATGAATTAATCCGATAATTTATAAAGCAAAGGGCAAAAAACAGCGCAGAACACAATCAGACCGTATGGAAACGCACAACCCAAACGGCTCCTCATTGGACGTCGCAGTGACTTCCAGCTCCAGCTCTAGCCTTAGCTCATGTTCTGAAGAGGAGGATCAACTGATGCTACCGCCACCGCTGAACTCTTCCAACAACTTCAACAACAATTCCACCACTGCAGCTGCAACTTCAGCTTCACCAGCACCAGCACCAGCACTGGGAGCAATGTCTTTTCAACACAACACTGTCTCTCTCAACCAGGCAATCTTCAAGTCGCCAGTGAAACCTGCTTTCAAAAACTCAACTAACTCAAACAACCACAACGTGCAAAATGACAATCTTGGGAACCCTTTACTTCATCCCAATTACAATCTACAAACTCACGCGCTTCCTGACTTCAACAAGAGACCTCCAACAGACACCCCATTGGTGTCCACATCCACGTCTCCTATAATGTCAACCATCAATTCCAAAGAAACATCTATTGAAAATTCCCCAGAATTAAAACCATCTTCATTAACAGCAAACTTATCAACAGCATTCAGTACCACATCAGGTAGCCAAGTAAATAACAATTTCAAACTCCCTAAAAGAAGACCAACAACAATCGACCTTCCAGGTGTAACAAGAGTGAAATCAAGATCAAATGATCGTTCTGAATCAGCTCAACAACCAAACGAACCAAGCTCCAAACTTGTCATCATAATGGTTGGTTTACCTGCTCGTGGGAAATCTTATATCACAAATAAACTAACAAGATATTTAAATTGGTCTCAACATGAATGTAAAGTTTTCAACGTTGGAAACACAAGAAGGAAAGAAAATAATGTTATTGGTCCTTCAAATAAACCAGTATCTTCTTTAACCCTAGATAATGAACACACGGAACATGATGCAAATTTTTTCAATCCAGATGATGCTTCAAATACTATGATTAGAGAAAAATGGGCAATTGAAACTTTAGATGAATTATTAGATTATTTATTATTAGGTAGTGGTTCAGTAGGGATATTTGATGCAACAAATTCAACTAAAAAAAGAAGATTACATATCAAACAAAGAATTGAAGAAAGAAATAAAGACCTAAAAATTTTATATTTAGAAAGTATTTGTACTGATCCAATAATGATACAAAAAAATATTGCTTTAAAATTACAAGGTCCAGATTATAAACATATGAAACCAGAATTAGCTTTAAAAGATTTCACAGAAAGATTACATAACTATGAAAAAGCTTATGAAACAGTGGAAGATGATGAAAATTTACAATATATCAAAATGATTGATGTTGGTAAAAAAGTTGTTGCTTATAATATTCATGGGTTTTTAGCATCTCAAACTATTTATTATTTATTAAATTTCAATTTAGAAGAAAAACAAATTTGGATAACAAGACATGGAGAAAGTGAAGATAATGTTTTAGGGAAAGTTGGTGGTGATTCAAAATTAACTTCAAGAGGTTTAAAATTTTCAAAAGCTTTAGCTAAATTTATTGAAAATGAAAAATTTAAATTTATTAATTCTAAAATTAATTCTAAAATTTCAAGCAATTTATCAGCTTCAAGTGGTACAACTTCAACTTCTGCATCAGATCAGATTTTAAAAATTGACACAACAGATGACTTTGATTTGACCAATAATATTTCAAAATCAACTGCTGATAGTATTGTTGATGTAAATCCAAATTTTTTGGTTTGGAGTAGTATGTTAAGAAGATCTGTTGAAACTGCAAGCTTTTTCAATGAAGAAGAATTTGATATTAAAGAAATTAGATTATTAAATGAATTAAGTGCAGGTATATGTGAAGGTTTAACTTATGAACAAATTCAAGAGAAATTTCCAAATGAATTTAGTTTAAGATTAAAGGATAAACTAAGATATAGGTATCCTGGTATTGGTGGAGAATCATATTTAGATGTTATCAATAGAGTTAGACCAATCATTTCTGAAATTGAAAGAACTACTGAAAACTTATTGATTATAACTCATAGAGTTGTTGCAAGAGTCCTCTTAGGTTATTTTTTGAATTTGAATCGTGACATGATTACAAACTTGGATGTTCCATTACATTGTGTTTATCTCTTAGAAACAAAAGCTTATGGCGTTGAATGGACTTTATATGAATATAATGAAGAATTAGATGATTTTGAAAAAGTTCCTAAAAGTGAAATTAATCACAAAAAAGTTAAAGAAGTTGGTTTTAAAGAAAGAAAATATTCTATTGTTCCAACTATTCCACCAAGTAATTCATCAAGTAGTTCTAATATTAGTCATGGTATAGGAGGAATTATCAAACCACAAAGAATTGTTTCAAATACTGAATTACTAAATAATCTTAGAACTCAAAAACATTCATCATCAT
>JAJLVW010000026.1:19211-107341 GCA_030570535.1 Starmera pachycereana
AAAAAAAAAAAAAAATAACACAGTATAGTTATTCAAAAAATGAAAGAAAAATAAAAAAAAAGAGAACGATAATATACGAATTGAAACGATTTATTAATTGTAGACCAATATTTAAGATTAATCAAAATCTTAACATACAACATCATATATTAACAACCCCAACAATTAAGCTTTATCAGGAACAAAAACAAACCCCATTGAATCCAACCATTGTCCACAACTACCAAAAAACCCTGCAATGTTATAACCTTGAGGAGGTTGAATCACTGATTCACCACCACCTTTACCACCAAGCATACCACTTGATCTACCATTACTAGTAATGATTTCAATACCATCAATCCATTGACCTGATCTAATTTTAAAATGTGATAATTTTTCATCTGTTTGAAATTTAAAATCTGTGAAATTTTGAGTTTTATTACCAAATGTAATTTCATTTAAATTTAAATGTGTTGATTTTAATGAGGATACCAGAGAGGTTAATTTTGATTTGTAATTGCGTGGTGGTACTGGTGGAGCTGCTGAAGATGAAGATGAAGATGACTGAGAATAAATTGTTATACCATCTAAGGCACCACCATGATAAACTCTAAATTGAACAATGTTATTTGGATTAAATTGAACTAAAGGAATAATTCTTTGAGAATTTTCACGACCAAATTCTTTTGATTTTAGACCAGTGATTGTACCTTTACCTAAATCAAAATCCGATTGAATTGTGTTTGAAGTGTTTGTTAATTGAATAAAATTATGATATTCATCTTGTTCACCATCTAAAGTTAATACTCTAACCAAGAAATCTTTAACTTGAGAACATTTTGGTGGGAGTAAAGCTTTTAACACAGAACTATCAAGTGTGATTTCTTGTGGTGGTGGATTGTTATTGTTGTTAGAAGATGAAGTTATTGAATATGGTAAAAATTCAATGAAAGCTTCAGCTAAATCATTTGGTTGGATTTCAATAGCAATGATACCAGTTGCAGATTTCAAGATTGCTGTTCCATTACCTAAAGGTAATAAAATTGGTTTACCACCACCAGGACCACCATTAATTTTTAATAAATGTTTCCCAAAACTTGGATCTAAATAATCTTGAGGTAATGAAAAAGAAGGATGATATAAGAATCTTAATAGATCCAATCTATGCCATGAACATTCATCTTTCGGTAAAATTGGAGGACCTAATTTAACACGAAACATTTTCCCCTTTGTAGAAAACCCTTCTCTTGTTTGGAAAGATCTATTTAAAGTGACATAATCTCTTAACATAACACCATAAGTTTGATGAGGACAACCTAATAAATGACCAATTTCATGCATGAATGCACCCAATGTAACATTAAGACATTCCCAATAAGTTCCACATTCACCACAATCATTAGCAACTTCTTTTAAAGAAGACATTTTGACGTTCATGAAGGCTGAATTCAATTGTTCTAAACATGATGGCCATGAATAAATACCATGTGAACCAAATATAGCTAATTTGATTTTATCATCACCACCACCTAATGCAGCATGGCCCAAGATTAAATTTAGGTTTGAATCCCAATGAGTATCTAAAAACATCACAGCAGCTTGAACTGGATCTTTTGAAGTTTGTTGATCTTGGAAAGGTCCACCATAAGCACGTAGTGCTTCCATGGCAATACCAAACAATGCACCAGTATCGGTTCCTTTGGAATTTTGTTGAGCGATATTTGGATCTCTAATTTGAGCCAAAGTTTTATTTGATTTCAAGATATGAATTTTAATAGTATTTCTAGATTTTTTACCATTTTCTGAGACAAATTGAGTGTCTTTAGTAAATTCCTCAACAAAATTAAAAGTTCTATTACCAAAACCAGCACGTAACATTTGTTCATTAGTGAAAGCTTGCATTAATCTACCACCAATTCTTAATTTTTTGATTGCCAATTGTAAATCATTGCCTTCTAATTTGAGGTTTTCTGCAGTGGTATCAAATTTCAATGGTGAATCTTTGGCAACTAATAAACATAGATGAACTGGTTTATTTTGAATCAATGGGGTATAATTGACATTAACTGATATTGTTTCCGGATTAAATAAGTCTTTGTTATTAAACACAGGGTAGTAAGTATTGGGGTCTAAAAATCCACAAGAGTGTGTGATAGTCAATTGATTCAAGCCAGGTTCTAGTAACACGGTAAGTTTGAAGAACCCATCGTTCACTTCGTAGTATAAAGGAGGAACAGAGTTGCTGGCGTTTGCCACAGTGATGAGCCCTGAATTGTTAACACTTGACTGCCCGTGGATAATCAGCAGTGGTGTGTGTACTGTAGAGTTGGACACAACGTTGTGCACAGTGATTGTCATTTCTGAAAGGTGTTGGTAATCAAATCTGTTTCCAACTTCGTGTTAAGTATTAAGATTTAAGGCCTAATATTAAAAGTCGGAATTGGAAAAATAAAATAAAAAATAAATCCCGGAATTTCTGAAATTTGGAAAAATCGACAATTTTTTTTTTTTTTTTTTTTTTTTTTTTTTTTTTTTTGCCAGCTGTTTGTTTATTTTATTTTTAAATGAACTTCAATTTCAATTTCAATTTGAATATAAAACAGAATTTCCAGCGCTTCGTCTAACAATCGAAAGAAAAGAAAAGAAAAGAAAATGTCACACAAGAGACGTCAGTACCCAGCAGCTCAGTACCAGCAAGTGCAGACCCAGCCAGCGTTCCAGCAACAAATCCCTCCAGGTCCAGGTCAACCGCTACCTCAACAACAACAACAACAACAACAACCTTACTACGGCCAACCTGGTCAAGCAGCTGATCCACAATATGCTGGTGTTTCTCAACCAGCATATGGTGCTAATCCAATGGACGCTGCCACTCAAGGTTTTGCTAATCTAAACATCAACCAACAACAACAACAACAACAACAACAACCTCAATTTAACCAATTCGGGGCACCACCAACAGCGGCAGTGGGCGGTGCTCCATTTGGTCAGCCAGCTTACTCACAACAGCCAGCTTACGCTGGTGTTTCAAGTCCAGCACAATTCCAACAACAACAATATGCTCAACAACAACAAGCTTTACCTTTAAATCAACTTTATCAAACAGATTTATTAAGAGAATTACCACCTCCAATTTCTGATTTATCACTACCACCACCACCAGTCGTCTTACCACCATCAATTTCAGTCATTGAATCAAATCCTCTTTCCGTGACCCCACCAGAAGTTTTCAGATCAACTTTAAACGTTGTTCCTCCAACTAATGCTTTATTGAAAAAGACAAAATTACCATTCGCATTAATTGTTAGACCTTATACTACTTTACGTAATGAGGATGACTCAACGCCAGTTGTTGATGACACTTTAATTGTTCGTTGTCGTCGTTGTCGTTCATATATTAACCCATATGTTGAATTCACTGAACAAGGTAGAAGATGGCGTTGTAATTTTTGTTCTTTAAACAATGATGTTCCAATGGGATTTGATATGGATAATCGTACAAATACTCCTGCTAATAGATATGAAAGAAAAGAATTGAATTATTCTGTTGTTGAATTTGTTGCACCAAAAGAATATACTGTCAGACCACCTCAACCTTTGGTTTATGTTTTCATCCTTGATGTTTCTATTAATTCAGTTAAATCTGGATTATTAGCTACAGTGGCAACAACTATCTTAGAAAGTTTAGATTCAATTCCAAATGAAAATGGTCGTACCAAAATTGGATTCTTATGTATTGATTCTTCAATCAATTATTTTGGTATTCCAGAAGATTCAGAGGAAAATGCAGAACCATCAATTTTTGTTGTTCCAGATTTAGAAGAACCTTTTAATCCAGCACCAGATTCATTATTAGTTAATTTAAAAGATTGCAGAAATAATATTGAAAAATTATTAACTAATTTAAATTCAATTTTTGCTAGTACTGTTGATCCAAACTTCGCATTGGGACCAGCATTACAATCAAGTTTGTTATTAATGAGTGCATATGGTGGGAAAATCATTGTTACAACTGCAACATTACCAAATGTTGGAGAAGGTAAATTACCAATTAGAAAAGATGATGAATTTTTTGATAAACCAAAAGAATCTTCTGCATTATTAAGTGTCAACAATTCATTTTATAAATCATTTGCAGTTGCATGTAACAAAAGTTTAATTACAGTTGATTTTTTTTTAACTTCACAAACTTATCAAGATGTTACAAGTTTATCAAATTTATCTAAATATACTGCAGGTGAAACTCATTTCTATCCAGCATGGTCAGCAAATAGTTTTGAAGATGTTAATAAATTAACTAAAGAATTTAGTAAAAATTTAACCCAAGATATTGCATTAGAAGCAGTTTTAAGAATTCGTGGATCAAGTGGATTAAGAATGAAAACTTATTATGGAAATTTTTTCACAAGATCTTCAGATTTATGTTCATTTGCTACATTTCCAAGGGATCAAAGTTATGTTATTGAAGTTTCAATTGAAGATAATATTATTAGACCATTTGTTTATTTCCAAGGTGCAGTTTTACATACAACTAATTTTGGAGAAAGAAGAATTAGAGTTTTCACATTGGCATTACCAACTTCATCAACAATGAGTGATATTTTTGCCAGTGCAGATCAATTAGCAATCACTTCATATTTTACTCAAAAGGCAGTTGAAAAAGTTTATTCATCAACTTTACAAGAAGCAAGGGATTATTTACAAAAAATTTTGAATGAAATTTTAACAGTTTTCAAAAAAGAAGTTGTTGCTGGAAATGTTGGTGGTGCATCACCATTAATGTTATCAACTAATTTAAGAATGTTACCATTGTTAATTCATGCTTTAACTAAAAATATTGGTTTAAGAGGTGGTAGAGTTCCTTCTGATCATAGAGCAAATGGATTGAATTTATTAACTATTTTGCCATTACCTCATTTGATCAGATATATCTATCCAACTGTTTATTCATTACATAATGCAGGGGATGAAGTTGGATTACCATCAGAAGAAACTGGTGAAATTGTTTTACCAGAAGCTTGTAATGCAAGTGCAGAAATTTTTGAAAGATATGGATTATATTTGATTAATAATGGTACTGAATTATTTTTATGGATTGGTGGTGATGCAGTTCCAGAATTAGTTAATGATGTTTTTGGTATTCAAGATATTTTCCAAGTTCCAACTGGTAAACATGAATTACCATTGTTGGATAACGAGTTTAATATCAAGATCAATAACATCATCAACAAGATTAGAGAGAGTAAAGATAGTTTGATCTATCAAAACTTGTATATTGTGAGAGGAGGTTCCGCCAATGAGCCATTGAATGCAGCTAATGCACAGGAACTGGGAGTGTTAAGAATGTGGGCTGCTTCCAACCTGGTTGAAGACCGCATCAACCAAGCAGCCAGCTACCGTGAATTTTTATCGAGCACCAAAGATAAAATCACTGTTTAAATAAAGATAATAAATTACATAACATTTTTTATTTGCTAATTTTTTTTTTTTTAAAAAAAAAAAATTCTTTCCAACCAATGAAAATGCACTGGTTTTCAAGTAAATTTTTTTCTCCAAATTGAAAATCAACCCATCACAAAACAGTGAAAATCGAAAATAAAAAACTTGTAACTTGTTATTTTCGACAATTTCAGAACTGTTGTCTTCTATTAAAGTTTATAAACTGAAACAGAAAGAATAACAATAAGAATAAGAATAATAAGAAATGTTACGTGCTACTGCCAAATTTACACCAGTCTCCTTAGTCGCCAGAAGAGCTCTTCAAACAGCTGCTTCTGTTACTCCAAAACCAATCTCTTCTGCCTCCATCATTGAATTGGAAAATAGATGGGAAGATTTATCTCAACAAGACAGAGCAGAGATCGTCAGCAAATTGGCCGAACGTCAGAAACTACCATGGACAGAATTGACCAGAGCTGAAAAAAGAGCTGCTTGGTATATTTCTTATGGTCCATGGGGTCCACGTAAACCAATCCATCCTCCAGGTGAAGCTGCCAAAATTGCTAAAGGTGTCTTCATAGGTCTTGCTGCTTCATTTGCTTTGTTTTTTGCCATCAGAGCAATCAGCCCAAGTTCCACTCCAAAAACTATGACTAGAGAATGGCAAGAACAATCTGATGAGTACTTGAAATCCAAGAATGCTAACCCATGGTCTACATACTCTCAAATCCAATCCAAATAGGCTGGGGGGTTTTCCCTCTAATATATATAATATAAAAAAAAAAAAAAAAACACACGAGAAAAAACCACACATTTTACAATTCAAACTAAAATTATATATGGATCTTTTAACTATAATAAGAATAATCCATCCACTGTTATAACACATCAAATTTTTTTAAAGTGGATTTCTTTATTGAATTTTTCTTTTTTATAGAACCCCAAAAAAAAAAAAAAAAACAAAAAAAACAAAGATTTCATATTTATTTATTTTTAAACTTTTATTGTATCTTACTAGATATTAATAAACATTCAAACTATTATTCAATTGTAGTTTGTCCATCTTTAATATGTACCGTCTAACGTAACGAATTCATAATTTTATTTTTTCTTTTTCGAAAATTTGCAATACATAAGAAAATAAAAGATTTTTTTTCCCCCAACTATATTGAATTTTGAACAAGACCAATCCAGAAAGAATGTCTTTTTCTTTCAACTTCAATGAAGACTCAGACGAAGAACCACCACAACAACAACAACCACAACAACAACAACAAGAATTCATCAACCCATTAACAACATCAGATCCAAATTTAAAACCCCCAAATTTAATAGATTTCCAATTTTTATTAAATTCATTAATTGATCTCAGATTTACTTTTGAGAAATTCATTACACCAAATGGACAACTAATTTATCGTCGTGAATTATTTGACGTTAAACATCAATTAATGAACGAAGATGATCTTTCTAAAAAAAATCCAAATCAAGAAGAATTTAAAATTTTATTAGGTGATACTTTTGAAGATTTAAGAAAAAATATTTATGAAGGTGGTTTAAAAAGTTGGGAATGTTCAATTGATTTAGTTGATTATTTGGCAAATTTACCTTTAGGACAATTAATATCACAAGGGGTTGAAAATAATTATTTAGAATTAGGTTGTGGAACTTCATTACCAAGTTTATTTATTTTAAATAAAATCATCAATTTAGAAAAATTAAATGATGGAACAAGTTTTAAATTCATGTTATCAGATTATAATTCTGAAGTTTTAAGATTAGTTACATTACCAAACATAATCATAAATTGGGCAATGACATATTTATCATCAGAAGAATTATTTTTTTTACAAAAATCTGATAATGAATTAATTCCAATTATTTCAAATGAATTACAAATTTCTTCAAAATTAATATCAAATTTTAAAAAATTTTTAAATGAAAAAAAAATTGAAATTTATTTAATTTCAGGTGGTTGGAATAAAAAATTTATTGAAATTATTAATTTTATTTCTTTACAAAAATTTAAATTGATTTATTCATCAGAAACCATTTATTCATCAGAAACTTTGAAAATAGTTGCAGAATTATTACTCAACTTTAATCAATGGGAGAAACAGAAGCATGATACATTAACTCTAATTGCAGCAAAAGATATTTATTTTGGTGTTGGTGGTAGTATAGTTGAATTTGAAAATTATTTAAATTTTAGAATTTCACAATTACAGTTGAAAGTTGATATAAATACTATTAAATTCACTACTGGTTTGAAAAGATCTATCATTGCACTGAAATAACCTTTAATTACTATCACTATCACTATCACTATCACTATCATCATTAGAACGTTGTTTTTTCTTCTTTTTATTCTTTTGTAAATATAAATCACTATCATGATATTTTTGAAAAATAAACGTTCTTGCATCCCTTGTATTAGCTAATTTAGTTGTAGAATTTTGTTCATTATTTGTTCTTTTATGAACATACCCTTTATATTTCTCAAAAATGAACTTATTTGATCTTTCCACAGTTAAATTCAAATCTTTAGCAATTTTTTTAATTTGCCATGAATCATAAGGTTCTCCATCGAACAAAGTTAATGCAATTTTTGCTGGGATTTTAGGTTTTAATGACATTGAATTTGATCCTGTTGAAATTATATTCAAATCATTTAAATTTCTGACATTATTATTATTATTATTATTATTATTATTTATACGGTTTGAAATATGATTTGGGATTTTAGAATTTAAATTTGAAAAATTATTGAAAAATTCTAAACTTGATTTAAAATAATCACGGATTAGATTTTGATGAATAAAGATATTACGATCTTGATCTTTTATACCTTTCCCCAAATGTGGGAAATTAAATAATATAACAAAATTTTCATCATTATTTATATTTGATTGGAAAAAATTTTTGACATTAAATTTACTTGATTTGAGTGTTTTTTCTAATTTTGTTGCATCAATGTTGTATAAAACTTTCAAATTATTGAATTTGCTTAGTTTCATTAAATTTTCATTTAAAGTTGTTGGATATTTTTTTAATAATTCTTCTTCACTATCATAACTAGTTGTTAAGATTTTATTTTTGAAATTATTGATTAAATTATTTTCCAAAACAGATAATGTAAAGCTAAAATCCCCATCGCCTACAATCAACAGATTTAAGTCATTTTTGAAATGATCAAATATGTCTAGGTTAATAGGAGTAACTTGTTTGGATTTATTATTATTATTATTATTATTCTGTTTATTTGGTTTTTTGATCTTGGAATTGGTAATAGCCGCTGATTTTTTGCTCTGTTTTTTCACAGCCATCTGGTGGCGTAACAAAGAGTTCTTCAGACTCCCACTAGACTTCTTAGCCATTTCTCTTAGAAGCAGTTAAGTTACGTTTTAAAGTTTCGAATATCGAATTATAATTTTTTTTTTTGAAACCTCATCGCTTAGTCATTGCTTATTATTATTATTTTTTTGTTTTTGTTTTTGTTTTTGTTTTTCCGCCCTACTGAAAATATTAATAGTTAATTATAAGGGGAGAAACTGTTAAGTTTTAACTATGATCATTGATGAGCAGTAGCCATTGAGTAGAGTAGTAAAGTAGTCAAGACTCGAGAGCCCAAAGCCTCAGATCAACATAAAAAATAAGTAAACAAATGATAAGACTGAAAGACTGAAAGTTGCAGTTTTACCCTTTATACCTGTTTTTACTTTTACTAGTAATAAGTTGGGCTCTTGTAGTGATGAAAACCACTACAGTTATTGACACTAGTTGGATTCATTTCTCAGAAGTTAGACTGTTAGAATTTAGAAGAAACAGACTTGAGCAACAGACAGCCAGTTGTAGCCTGTAGATTATTAGTAGTTACTATAGAACAACCACGGTATATGTTTTTTCAATGGCAAAGATCATGATTCATGTCACATGATAGAACTAAAGTTAAAAGTTAATTAGAGCAATGATTAGACAATTTTCCACGTAGTACAGACAGTCAGAGTTATACAACTAAAACTAATTATATAAACAGCTCGAGTCTCTAGACTTTTAGCCTTTAAATTTGTGATTCTTCTTCTCCTTATAATAATAATAATGATAATAATAATAATTGATACCGCTTTAAAGCTAGCTCATTAATGCTAGAAGTCATAACTTACAACTACCAAAGAATCAAGATTCAAATACATAGAAAGTTGTAGATACTAGAAATAACAGCGTGTCTTGCCTGAAAATGGTAATTACTAAGTAACTAACACCGTTAAACAGTGAAACAGTGAAACAGACACAGGCACATCAATGCAGTTAAAAGCCCAGTTAGATCTTTCATCCAACTTCCACTGACAGCCCCTTGCGACAACGCACAGCGGCACAGCTGACCGTGTTGAAAAACGCATCTTACTCACCAATCACCAATAGATTTTGACACTTTTGTGGTGAAAGATTTAAGATTTTAAAAATTAAATCCATTGTTTTGAGGTTCTCTGCTACACCGGTGATGGTGGTCGGATGCTGGAATCCACCTCTGATCGACAGTGAACACTCTTTGACAATGTTGATCGCCATATATAGTACGGTTACTTGTATTTGGCACGGTCTGTAATTTCAATTATCAATATCATCGTAACTTCAAGAGATTTAAAGGTGAATTATAAATTAACACCTTGATCCTTTCTTCTTCACCTTTTTTTTTTCATCCATTAATAAAGTACCTTGATTGACACAAAGTCATATTACCAAAAATGATTTTCAAATCTACTACTACTGCATTAATCATTGCATTATTTTCATTCACTGCTTCAAATGCTCAATATGTCAATTCAACCTCTTCTTATAATATTCCATCTACTTTAACCACTTTCATCTCATCAACTTCCTCTTCCATTTCCACAACAGTTGCTTCTTGCCAAACCCGTTACGGTCAATGTGGTGGTGAAAATTGGACTGGTGCTGAATGTTGTGAAGATGGTTCTTATTGTCAATCTATGAACCCATTCTATTATCAATGTATCAGTGGTACTGCAACAACAACTGCTCCACCAAAAACTTCTACTCCACCAGCTTGGGATGACTCAAATTGTCAAACTCGTTACGGTCAATGTGGTGGTGCAAACTGGGCTGGTCCAGAATGTTGTAAAATTGGCAATTACTGTCAATCTATGAATCCTTTCTATTATCAATGTATCAGTGGTACTGCTACTACTACTGCTCCACCAGCAACATCAAGTGCACCAACTTGGGATGATTCTAAATGTCAAACTCGTTACGGTCAATGTGGTGGTGAAAATTGGACTGGTCCAGAATGTTGTAAAATTGGCAATTACTGTCAATCTATGAATCCTTTCTATTATCAATGTATCAGTGGTACTGCTACTACTACTGCTCCACCAGCAACATCAAGTGCACCAACTTGGGATGATTCTAAATGTCAAACTCGTTACGGTCAATGTGGTGGTGAAAATTGGACTGGTCCAGAATGTTGTAAGATTGGTAACTATTGTAAATCACAAAACCCATTCTATTACCAATGTGTTAGTGGTACTGTTCCAGCTTCTTCATATTCTACTTCAGCTCCAATTATCACTTCTGCTGGTAACTCAACTACCTTTTAAATTGAATTAAATTGAACTTATGATTGTGAGCTTAAGAGCTAAATAATGAGCTAATAATCAATAAGCAATATTGAAAAAACTTGATATATATTGGAGATATATTATCATTATAAGATCAGATCTTGATCTGTGGGACTTTAAAAATTCATTCTTGTTTTTTTTTTAAAAAATTAATATTCACCATAATAAATAAAGAATTTTGGATACTTTAATAAATAAACCACCGGTGGTTAATTGATCTTAATGTAGTTTTTTTTTTCATCATCTTGCTAAATTGTACCATTAATCAATAATTGTTCAAGGTCCCAGATCCTTCACCAACTTGTTATGTAGAACTTTTATCCTTGAATCTTCCTCTACATATCATAACATTATATATAAAAAAAAAAATATATATAGATATATATCTCGCCAATATTTCCCAATTCATTATTTAACTGCGAGATTTGTACAGATTGCGTCAAATCCTACGAAAACTTTGCATTTGTACCTGCAATAACTGCCTAATACAGTAACATAAAACCTAACGGCAACTACAAATTCACTTCTAAGTTCTAAGTTCTCACCAAATCAACATTTTAAATCACAGACAAAAAAAAAACAACCCCACCAGTTTCACTGTACTTGAATTCTTTTCAATTCATAAAATCGTGTATATGTTTGTTCCATGCTTCAGCTCAATCTTCAGTTTCCATACTTGAAAGTTGAAACTCGAGAGAGAAAGAGAGAAAGAAAAAAAAAAACCCAAACATCTCAGATGACTCGTTGATAAAATTTCAATAAAAAACCCAATTTTACACTGAGAAATTTCAAATTATTCGTTTTGAACCAACATCGACAAACCAACTGAAACACTTTTCTTTTGTTCGACGTCAACTTCATTTATTGAAGAATTTTAAGCTGAAACAGTTAATTAAAAATATCCAACCCACAATGTTCAGACCAATCAACAAACGTCAATACTCAACTGCTGCCAAAAAACTAACCATCGGATTGATTCCAGGTGATGGTATTGGAAGAGAAGTCATTCCAGCTGGTGCTAAAATTTTATCAAGTTTACCATCAAAATATGGTTTAGATTTTCAATTTGTTGAATTATTAGCTGGTTTTGAACATTTCAAGAAAACTGGTACCGCATTACCAGAGGAAACTGTTGAAGCTTTAAAAAAAACTGACGGTGCATTATTTGGTGCAGTTTCTTCTCCATCAACTAGAGTTGCTGGTTATTCATCTCCAATTGTTGCTCTAAGAAAAAAGTTGGGGTTATATGCTAACGTGCGACCAGTTAAATCCGTTGAAGGAGATTTGAAAAATAGACCAGTTGATATGGTTATTGTTCGTGAAAATACTGAAGATTTATACGTTAAAGAAGAAAAAATCTTTTCCGATCCAAATGTTGGTAAAACTGCTGAAGCAATTAAAAGAATCACTGAATTTGCCTCAAAAAGAATTGGTAAAATTGCTTTAGAAATTGCTTTACAACGTCAAGCTCAACGTGATTCAGGTTATGCATCTTTACATAAATCTCCATTATTAACTATTACTCATAAATCAAATGTTTTAAGTTTAACTGATGGTTTATTTAGAGAATCTGTTCGTCAAGTTTTTGAAGAAAATTCAGAATTATATGGTTCTGTTGCTTTAAAAGAACAAATTGTTGATTCAATGGTTTATAAATTATTTAGAGATCCACAAGAATTTGATGTTGTTGTTGCTCCAAATTTATATGGTGATATTTTATCAGATGGTGCTGCTGCTTTAGTTGGTTCTTTAGGTGTCGTTCCAAGTGCAAATGTTGGTGAAAACTATGTTATTGGTGAACCTTGTCATGGTTCTGCTCCAGATATTGAAGGTCGTGGAATTTCAAATCCAATTGCTACTATTCGTTCTGCTGCTTTGATGTTGGAATTCTTAGGTTATTCTGAACCAGCTGCTGCTATTTATAAAGCTGTTGATGCTAACTTGAAAGAAAATAAAATTGTTACTCCAGATTTAGGTGGTAAATCAACTACTAATGAAGTTGTTGAAGATGTTATCCAACGTTTAGAATAATTCTAACATTCTTTCAAAACAAAACAAAACAAAACAAAAAGAAAAAAAGATAAATAAAATAAATATACACATAAATCTATACAACAATTTAATCCCTAACAAATAATACAGCGAAAAATCCTATCCCTCCATCGATTTTTGGTAATGATCTAATACAAGCATCACTCATCTCTTGAGCATTTTCAAAATTTTGAAACTCTTCAATTAAACCACGTCTAGGCCAATTTGGAATAATTAAATCTTTTGTTCCTACTCTCCAACCTTGCTTTTCAATTTCGGTATCTTTCAATAGATCAATAACAACTCTTTCATTTTCTTGTGCATGAATTGAACAAGTTGAATAAACAATTTTTTTAACATTTGGGAAACTCATTGCATGTTTCACTATACTAAATTGGAAACTTGCCAATTTTTGTAATCTTTCTTCATTATAATCATCTTTAACTTCTTCTTCTTCTTCTTCAATGTCTTTATCTATAATTTTCTTTGGTTTATTAATTGGAGAATCAAAAGCTCTACCAAAAATCCCAGATCCTGAACATGAAGGATCAACAACCATCCCTACAATTTCAGGAAAGTCTGATGGATTCGTACTAGTAAAATCAGCAACATGAACATTCACACATTTATCAGCACCTGCTTTCTTAACCATAGTTTTCAATACCTCACCTCTTCTAACATCTTTTTCAAATGCAATAATACTATTAATTTTACCATTAACATAACTTGCTAGATGTGTAGTTTTATTTCCCGGTGCTGCACACGCATCAATAACATGATCACCTTCTTTTGGGTTTAAAATATGTGCAGGGAAACATGAAGCTCTATCTTGAATAATTACTTGACCATCTTTATAAATATCCATATTAGTTAATTTTTCCTTTGGATGAATACCAAACAAGTTTGGAATGTATTCATCATGATAAATTTTCCCAAGTTCTAAGTCATCAATTAATTCAACTTGTTCTAAATGTTGTAATTTTTCTAGTATCTGATCTTTTGTAGCTTTAATTGTATTGACTCTAAACCATCTAACTGGGGTATCATCTTCCTCAATTAACTCATTCAAATCTTTGACTTTATGCTTTAATTTCAATTTGGTTAGTTCTGCATTCAGTCTAGTCTTGTGTTTCAAAACAGCTTCTTTCAATGGAGTTTTACCCATTTGAATTCTTCCACTCTTAGTGAATAATAAATCATGAATCAATAAAAGTGCCAAAGTTTCTCTACTTAAAAGTTTTTTTTCTTCCTTCATAATCTTAGATCTCTTGATAATCTCTTCCAAAAAAGGTTTATATTTTAAAGTGGATGATACCAAAGCATAAACATGTTTAGGATCTGTTTTGATCTGTTTCGCCTTGGAAGCATTGAAAATCCTTGTTCTGAGAGATCCGTTTTTGGATGAATCAGTCAGAAACTTCTCTGCATCTCTGTATAAATTCATTTCAACTCTCAATTTTCAATCAACTGCCAAAATAACTTGAATAATTCAAATTTTTCAAACTTTCAACTCTTTAATATTCAAAAAAAAAAAAAACATAAATAATACATAATATTTTTTTTTTTCATACATAAAAAAGTTCCGCTTTTTGTTGTTTTTTTCTTTCTTTTAAACTTGATTCAAAACAAAATTTATTTCAAACAAGCTAGAAAAACTGGTTGAAACGCTTTGAAACTAGTGTGGTTGTGATATAGAAGTTTCCAGCTACTCAGGACTTTTTTCCAATTCAAATTTACTAATTTGGTTAACAATAACAAGTCAACCTTAATGAAGATAATGGAGTCCAACACGACCAATGGGTGTGATATCCTTCCTGAAACAACATTAGATACAGTGAAGACAGATGAAGGTTTGTTGAAAAGAAAACTGGACGATTCTTCAACTGAAACTGAACAAATAGATATTAAAACCGAAGATAAAAGATTGAAAACAGAGTCTACTATTGCCAATGACACCATCATCTCAACAAAACAAATCATTGTGCCCGCAGTACCTCCAA
This sequence comes from Starmera pachycereana, assembly GCA_030570535.1. Lineage (NCBI taxonomy): Eukaryota > Fungi > Ascomycota > Saccharomycetes > Phaffomycetales > Phaffomycetaceae > Starmera > Starmera pachycereana. The sequence continues at coordinate 34,300 of JAJLVW010000026.1, forward strand.
AAGTCCGTTATATTCCTTTGAAAACAGGTTTATGCTATGACGTTCGTATGCGTTACCATGCCAAAATCTTCACTTCTTATTATGAATATATCGATCCACATCCAGAAGATCCAAGACGTATTTATCGTGTTTATAAAATTCTTGCAGAAGCAGGTTTAATCAATGATCCAACACTGTCTGGTGTTGATGATATTGGTGATTTGATGTTGAAAATTCCAGTTCGTGAAGCAAAGGCCGAAGAGATTTTATTAGTTCATACTGAAGAACATTTGAAATACATCGAAAGTACTGCATCAATGTCAAAAGAAAAATTACTTGAAGAAACAGAGAAAGGAGATTCAATTTATGTTAATAATGATTCATTTTTAGGAGCGAAATTAAGTTGTGGTGGATCAATTGAAGCTTGCAAAGCTGTTGTTGAAGGGAAAGTTAAGAATGCTTTAGCCGTGGTACGACCACCAGGTCATCATGCTGAACCAGATGCTCCAGGTGGATTTTGTCTTTTTTCTAATGTTGCTGTTGCTGCTAAAAATATTTTAAAAAATTATCCAGAGTCTGTTCGTAAGATTGTTATTTTAGATTGGGATGTTCATCATGGTAATGGTACTCAAAAGGCATTTTATGATGATCCAAGAGTGTTATATATTTCATTGCATAGATACGAAGCCGGAAAATATTATCCTGGTACTTTAGCAGGTGCAGCTGATCAAGTTGGTGAAGGTGCAGGTGAAGGTACAAATATCAATATTCCATGGCCAGTTGGTGGAATGGGAGATGCTGAATACATCTATGCTTTTAACAAAGTTGTAATGCCAGCTTGTAATGAATTTGATCCAGATTTAGTGATTATTTCCTCTGGGTTTGATGCTGCAGATGGTGATATGATTGGTCAATGCCATGTTTCACCTTCTGGTTATGGTCATATGACACATATGCTAAAAAGCATTGCTAAAGGTAATCTTTGTGTTGTTTTAGAAGGTGGATATAATTTGGATTCAATTGCAGTTAGTGCCCTTGCAGTTTCAAAAGTTTTAATAGGTGAACCTCCAGACACTTTGAAAACAACTGTTCCAAAAAGAGAAGCTGTTGAAACTATTGAGAAAGTGTTAGAAATACAATCTGTTCATTTCAAATCATTGAGTCCTGGATACATTGGGATTGAAAAATCGTTACCAGTTTCTCATACTAATAGTAATAAATTGTTCAATTTACAAGAAGTTATTAGATTTAAACAAGCTGATGTCTTACAATCCAAATATGGATTTATTGAACTACCTATCTTGAATGAGAAGCACACACCAGCCAATAAAAGCATCACTTCTATCAAAGCTTCAAATGATACAATCAATACAACTAACAACAATGACAGTGAAGCAAACATCAATAAATCACCATCACGTTTATCATCTCAAGCATTTGAAAACCAAATCTTAGCAACACCAAACATCTATGATTCAAAGAAAATTTTATTGATAGTTCATGATCCATTAGAAGTTTGGGCAAAAGTTGATGCAGTTACTGGATTAATCAATCCAAGCAGTTCATACATTGTTGATTCTACAATGAGACTAATAGAATGGGGGATCTCTCAAAACTACTCGATAATTGATGTGAATATTCCTGAATCTTCCACCACTGATGAGTCTTACAATCCAAGTTTCTCATCTCAAGAGATTTTATTATACCTGTACGATAATTATTTACAATACATTCCAAACAAACAGGTTGCCATTGTGAGTGTTGGTGAATCATATGCCGGTGTTGTGCATCTATTGGGTCATAGAGAAACAAGATCTGAAGTTAAATGTGCATTATCAATTGTGGATAAAGCACCATTAAAACAAATAGTCCCACTGATTGATGAAGAGATGGTTGATTGGTATTTTGAGAACAGTTTGATCTTCACAAGTTATAAGAACCTGTGTTGGGGTGTTAATGGAACAGATACGAAGAAACCTAGAAAGAAGTACGGAAGAGTGTTGAAGTCAGAATTGGAAGGATTGGATAATATTATGGAGGAGAGATTCGAGGAGTTGACTGATTTTATATTGGACTCTCTGGAGTCTGACAGTGCTAGTACGAGTAGCGAATGATTTGTAGCTGTTCGAGTAAGATAGTTAAATTACAATATATAAATTTTTTTATAAATGTTTATCAATTGTACATATCAACTTTCTCTACTATATATCAGAAATGAATAAAATTGTTCAGTTTTGATACTCGCTGTTGCAACATCAAAAGACAACAGAATGAGAAGGGATCGACACAACACAAACATTTTTAATTAGTACAGCCTGTGGAGCCCAATTTCAGTACCACAAAACCCCAGATCAATTTAGAGTTTTGCTGAATTAATCACAAAAATCCATCAATATTAATATAAATTCCAAATTGATAGACTTATATAACACACAGCTCTGATCACAATGATACAGCCCAAGATACTTCTCATAATCATATTGAGCACTGCTTCCTTCTTACTATTGAGCCAGTTGGTTACATTATCCACATTATCCACTATCAACAAATCAAATAATCAAGATTCACAAACCCAATCGACATCATTATTCCAAACAATTATCCCATCAAGATTAACCAGCCAGCAGTTCAATTCATGGGTCACTCAACAATCCATTATTTCATTCAATAAGATCTTAAATAATATAGCTGATCCCACAATTGATATTTCATTAAGTTTCAAAGATGATAAAGTTACTAATGGTGTAATTATTGCATCACCTTCTCAACATTTACCAAATTATTATTTTCAATGGATTCGTGATGGTGCCATAATCATTAATACGTTGATCAATCAAGTTTTTGATCCAGCACCTTCTTTAAAATATTCATCAACAAGTAGTAAATATTTATCACAATTAAATTCAAGTTTTATTAATCTTTATTTGAATAATACATGGTATTTACAGAACATTGTTAATCCATCTGGAGATTTGGATGATGGAACATTGAGTTATCTAGGGGAACCAAAATTTAATGTTGATTCCAGTGTTTTCAATGAGAAATGGGGTAGACCTCAAAATGATGGACCTGCTCTAAGAATCATTTCAGTGAACAATTATTTAAGGAACTTTAACACCAATGAAACTATTGTTTTGAATAAACTAAAATATTTTAAGTCATTGGATCCTCATAATGCCACCGATATTTATTACAAAATTGTGAAGAGAGATATTGAATTCATTATATTAAATTGGGATAAATCATGTTTTGATCTTTGGGAAGAGGTTGATTCTTTCCATTTTTTCACATCTTTAGTACAACTGAAAGCAATGCAGCTAGCTTTCCTATTACAAGATCAATTTGAACCAACGAATGATAAATTCAAGAAACAAATTCAAACAACTTATAATAAGTTGTTGAATTTAATTGAAAGTCATGGCTTTATTCAACGAAACCATTATATCATTGAGACACCTAAGTTTATGAATGAAAGATCAGGCTTAGATAATGCGGTGATGTTAGCATCTTTAGTGACACATAACATGCATAACTCAATTTTTTATAATGGAAATGAGATTCTATTCCCATATGATGTTGATGATTATAGAGTTTTGAATTCATTGAACCATTTGATTAATTCTATGGCTTCATTATATCCTATCAATCAATACCGTCAACTACATCAACAGTTATCTGGCTTAGCGATTGGTCGTTATCCAGAAGATTTATATAATGGTATTGATATCTCAGATGGGAATCCATGGTTTTTATCCACATTATCAGTTTCTGAGTTTTTGTTGAAATTAATTATCAAGCTAAAAAATGGTGAGAAAAATTTGAGTTTGAACCCTGATACTGATTTGTTTTATTATGGGTTTATATTACAGAAGAAACTACCAGTGACTATTGAATATGGATCTTTAGAATTTGAGAATTTGATTTTAACTTTGTTTAAATTAAGTGATGCATTTATTGATATTACCAGAGTCCATTCTTCAAACCATGGCGAGTTAAGTGAACAATTCAGCAGAGATGATGGGTTTATGAAAGGAGCACATGATTTAACATGGAGCTATCAAGCATTTTTGAACGTTTATGATTTGAGATCCAAAGTGATGGAGACTTTTGACATTGTTGGCCTCAGTGATCAAGATATCGATGGGGTTTACCATTATGACTATTAGACTTTACGACATTATTATAATACTACAATTATTTTATCTTTCTTACCTTCATATGTAGTGCAGTAGCTCTTCGCATAAAAAAAAAAAATTAATCAGACAAAATTATTCTATTAGTTTGTTGCAAACACTCATAAAAATGCCTAAACTCCTCAGCAAATACGAAAATGGTGACGACACATGGGTGATAGACATGCTGGAACTACTAAGTCATGGTCTAGTCACCTCTCAAAGCAACGGAACATTGAACATTCATCAATTGAATTCTACAAAATTATCACCAATAAACACAATCAAAGCTCATGATTCCTCAATAAATAGTCTTAGTTCTCCAGATGGAATTAATCTTATTGCAACCACTGCAATAGGTGATCCAACTTTGAAAATCTATGATCTTAGAAACAATCAACTGGTTTCAAAATTCACAAATGAACGTTCAATTCCATTATTAAGTCATGATTTCCATAACAATCTAGTTGCCACCGGTACTGAACTGTTTAATAACGTTGATGCAGAGATTAATATTTGGGATATTCGTTCCCCCTCTAAAACTATTAAAAAAATTGTTGATTCTCATAATGATGATATTACAAGTTTAAAATTTAATCCATGGAATGATAAATTTTTGATGAGTGGATCAACTGATGGATGTGTTAATGTTTATGATTTGACACAAGATGAAGAAGATGATTCTTTGTATCAAGTTATAAATTTTAGTTCAGTTAGTCAAATTGGTTGGTTACAACCAGACAAGATGTTTAGTTTATCACATATGGAAACGTTTGCCATTCATCGATTGAACGATTCTAGTGATGGAGATGAGTTTGTTGGTTTGAATGATTTTGGAGATGTGAGAACAAGTTGGGATTGTGATTATGTTGTTGGAATTTATGATGGGATGATTGCAGTTGGAAAACATGAAGAGAAGAAATTGGAATTGTTGGAGTTTGATGTTGTTGGTGAGAAAGTTGGAAATAGCAGGATTTTGTTGGATGGTGCACATGATGGTGAAGTTGTTAGAAGTGTTGTTGTGCCGTTTGGAGGAAACAAAATTTATACTGGAGGAGAAGATGGTTGTGTGAAATTATGGGAGAATGAATTCGATATGCAATTCAGATCTAATTATGGGAGTAAGAAAGAAGATGACGTGGATTTGGATGTGGATGTGGATGTGGATGTGAATGATTTGAAACAAGATATTGATTCATTGGAGGTTTCCTCATCAGATTTGAAATCTGGGGAATCTGAAAGACATGGAAAATCACATAAGAAATCCCATTCAAAAGCTAAAAAAGACAAGAAAAGCAAAAAGGATAGATTTAAACCATACTGAACACTATCTTGAGTAACTTTGGAAGCTTTTAATACAAAATCTCATTGTTAATTCTGGTTTCTTCGAATGTAAAATAAATCTCGAAATGTCTGGATGTTCATAAGCTTCAAATTGTGAAAAATCGCCAATATTAATTGAAATATTTAGCAGATTACAGCCAACAACGCTCTTCGAGCAATTGAAGAGAAAGCATTAGACAGAAGGCGAAGGGAGAAAGAAGACAATGCCAGAGCTTACACCGCCACCTAATGCGTACAAACCAGGCACAGTGCTCACTGTGGGATCGCACACAGCAGTGGTGATCAAGTATGTTTCAGAAGGAGGTTTTGCGCATGTCTACCAAGTTGAGATTACACCAAAGGTGAACAACGAGTCAATAGCGTGCTTGAAAAGAGTGGTTGTACCAGACAAGGCGAGTTTGAATGTGCTCAGAGCAGAAGTTGATTCAATGAAAAGATTGAAAGGATATCGTCATATTGTATCTTATATTGATTCTCATGCTGCTAGATTGGATAGCAAAAGTGAAGGAGGTATGATGTACGAAGTTTTTGTGTTAATGGAATACTGTGCAAATAAAGGTTTAATAGATTTCATGAATTCAAGATTACAAAATAGATTTAATGAATCTGAAGTTTTACGAATTATGGGTGAAATTACAGAAGGTGTTTGTAATATGCATGCATTAGATCCACCGTTGATTCATCGTGATATTAAGATAGAGAATGTTTTAATAGCAGAGAATGGTGATTTTAAATTGTGTGATTTTGGTTCAGCTTCACCAGTTTTAAGACCACCAAAAAATACTAATGAATTTAATATTTTACAAAATGATATTTTGAAAAACACTACTGCTCAATATAGATCACCAGAGATGGTTGATTTATATCGTGGGTATCCAATTGATGAAAAGTCAGATGTTTGGGCATTAGGGATTTTCCTTTATAAACTATGTTATTATACAACACCATTTGAAAATAAAGGTGAATTAGCTATATTACACGCATCATTTGAATTCCCACCAAGACCAGTTTATTCAGATAGATTGAAGAATTTAATTTCTGTTTTATTAAGAGAAGACCCAAGACGTCGACCAAATGCATATCAAACATTAGAAGAAGTTTGTAAAATGAGAGGAATTGGAATGCCAATTAATAATTTCACAAAATTGAAACCAAGAACTCAAGCATATGATAGACCTGTTCCTCAGTTACCAAATAACAAATCTAGTCCAACACCAGTTGCATCACCTTCCCCATTGCCATCAAATTCATATTCTATTAGTAACAATAATCAAAATAATAGTTATGAAACTAATCCACCACCAAAACCTCCAAGACCGCACAGTTCTGTTATTGGTTCACTAACTGGTAAATTTGGCAATATGAATATTAATACACCATCTCCAGTAATCAATAATAATATACTAAACAAGACAATATCAAATCCAATTAATAAGATTCAAAATCAACCTTTTTATTCAATTCCAAATCCTTCAATTAAAAGTTTTTCAGCTATTGATAGTTATCAAAATAAAATTCAAACTACAAATAAGAATGTTATTAATGGATATGGATATGGATATGGTTATGGAAACAAACCTAAATCAACTCAAACCATCAAGAAATATGTTGATAGTGTTGTTCAAACCGAATCTGATACAGAATCAAGTGAAGATGAATTATATCATAATCCATTAGCAACAGCATCAAATAGAAGAAGTATAATTGTAGGAGCAGGAGTAGGAGATTCAAATGAATTGAAAAGAATCATAACTGGAATATCAACAAAAACCGAGGTTGATTATCAAACAAATAAGATTGATAATGATGATAATGATGTTAATTTTTTGAAAAGTTTAGAAATGCAAGATAGTGGTAAATCATGGAGAACTTCACAACATACAGGAGAAAGTTTCAATTCTAATACAAGGAATCATAAGAAAAGAAATAGTTTGATTGGACAAATCACAGGGAAGTTTAGTTTATCAAGATCTTTAAGTCGTTCAAGTTCAAGAGCAAGTTCAATCAATGAAAATGAAGGGGTTGTTAACTATGGATATGGTAGAAAATCGAGTGATAGTTATTCTGAAGATGAAAGACAATCGGTGAAAGAAGTTGATAGTGAGTTCACTGGAGGAAATAAAAAAAACATAACTAGATCATCATCAATTCAAAGAAGAGTTCAAGCTTTATTGAATAAGAATAATGAGCTTCCAGTTGTTAAGACAGCAAATGGGTACGGAGAAGAGAACCTAGATAACGATGGGTTCAAGAAACCAAACATTATGAAAAGAAAACCACCAGTACCAAAAAGAAACCCAATAACACCAGATAGTACAGCTACTTCAGTTGTTTCCACACCTGGAACAATAACTAAGAACTGGAATAGATCTGGTGATAATGTTGTGCGTAAAGCACCGCCAGTCAAACCTAAGAAACCAGTGCATTTGAGTGGTGGTGATGAGATTGCAGAGTTTCATAAAAAGTATCCTAAAGTGTAGTAATTAGAAATTTTGAATTAAAAATTAGTTTGAAATGTAGTCACATGGTTTATCACATGATTCACTGACTTACTAATCAATTACAAATCTGTGTGACCCTAAAATCACATGACACATCACGTGAACCCCGGCAATATTCCACACAAAAAAAAAAGCTGTTACGTCAGAAAACAGTCACTACCGAAGCGCATCATCTTGCCGTAGACTGCGTTTTGCGCTAACAAAAAAGCTGCAGCTGAACGCGACTAGCAAGACATCATCGTTGACCTCATCTTCAACGAAAAAAAATTAATTGTGTCTTTGGCGAGCTCAACATTGGTAATTTGTCATTTGGTGGTGGTGACAAGAATATAAAAACCATGTCATTGCCACTCATTCACACTGCTGGTACAACATGTTACAACCCCAGTTCACAAGAAGACTGCTCTTAAACAGCTCCTTTTTAACACCCTGCAACTATATCACAAATAATTTAAGAATAACAACAACCAAAATGCTGTCTACTGCTACTCATAATTTGGATATCCACCAACAATTAGAACATCAACAAGTTCATCATCAAGATCATCATCATCTTCATCATCATCAGCAGCAGCATCAGCATCATCACCATGATCACCATGATCACCACCACAACCATGCTTCCAGTGATGATATCTTCACTTTAAACAAACAATCAACAATTCATGACTATTTATATAACAACAAACTTTATGCTGAAAAAATGAACAATTTAAATCCAGAAATTTTTAAATCAAACGGTAAAGGACAAGCCCCACATACTCTTTGGATCGGATGTTCTGATTCTCGTTATAATGAAGGTGTATTGAACGTTCAACCAGGTGAAGTTTTCACCTATAAAAATATTGCAAATATGTTAAATCCAACAGATGCAAACACTAAAGCAATTTTGGAATTTAGTATCAACGTTCTTAAAATTAAAAAAATTATAATATGTGGTCATACTGATTGTGGAGGAATTTGGAACTCATTGTCTTACAAAGATTTAGGTGATTCAAATTCAAATTTAATGGAATATTTAACTAAAATTGATCAATTAAGAGATGAAAATTTAATTGAATTAAATAAAATTCAAGATTTACATTTAAGAGCTAAAAAATTAGCTGAATTAAATGTCTTGAGACAATTAGATATTTTGAAAAAACAAAGTGTTGTTATTAAAGCTTTAAGTAAAAATGAAATTGAAATTTGGGGGTTAATTTATAATGTTGGTAGTGGATTATTAGAAATTGTTGATGCTTAAACTTCATTCAGATCAAAATTCATATAGAATAATCATAATTCCAACAGTATCATTATATCATATAGTATATTAATCATATATATTAAACAGTGCATTTCATCTAACAAAATTGTAGGTTTGTTTCCATTATCTTCAGAAATATTATATATTATTGATAATCTTGCAAATAACTTCATGATATCTTTTCTTATCATCCCATGTAGTTGAGATATCTATATCCTTCAATGAAGATTTATTAGAACCACAAATCCATTTAATGTTGTCAGCTATGCTGTTTGACATTGAACCACTAAATTAAAAAAAGCTAGTTCATTCTCATTCCTGACTCGAGAGACAATATATGTTCGAGACTAGAAATCCTCATAGTATATAAAATACAGGTTTTCAATCTAATCCAGGCACCGAGTATCAAGCCTTCCAAAACATTCAAGAAACAATAATTCAAGAATTCCAAATTTCCAATCAAATTGTAACTTGACCTAAAACTAATCTGCTGCTGGATTGGAAAAAAATAAAAAAATAAAAAAAAATCGGTTGTTATTTTCCTCTACAAAATACAAAATTCCCAAACTCAAGAAATCAATCATTCTGTTTCTAATAATTTCGTTAAAACAGCTTTCAATAAATTTTTAAGCTACCAATTTTGTTTTTTCTGTTGTTGTTGTTTTTTTTTTTTTTATTTTTATTTTTCTTCCTCGTACTGAAAAGAACAACAATTAATTATAATTAAAATGGATCTCGTTGATTATTCGATTTATGAGCAGCAGTTGCCAGAACCAAAGCTACCACAGCATGAAGAACCAGTGGACTTGCAACCAGCAGTGCAAGAAACGAACAAATTTGCACAATTGTTGGTTCCACAGCATCAGGAATCATTACAATCTAAATTGAACAACATCTCTATTCAAGATTCAGATTCTTTGAAAACTGCACTGATGTTTTTACAGCAGATCCAGTTACTGGATTATACACATCTTCTTGCAAAAGACGGAGAAGGTGCAGTTGCAAGATTGGAGTTTAAAAATATGATTGAAATGAAATTAATGAATAAATATTCAACTTTTTTGAAGAACTTTAATCCATTGATCAAAAAATTTGATAGTTTCCAGTCAGACTTAAACAGTTTGAATGAAATGAATGAGAAATTTAATAATCATTCCAAATTAACACCTGAATTACTAGAGAAAATCAATTCATTAAACGTTGCATCAAGTTTAATCAATTTGAAAAAACATCTTTTACTAAATTTCAAAAAACAATTCACATTATCACAATATGAAGAGTTAATATTAACATCAGAACCAATTTCAAAAGAATTTTTTACAGTTTTAGCGAAATGCAAACAAATTTATGATAATTGTTCGATTTTACTAAGTTTAAATAATCAAAATCTTGGTTTAAAAATCATGAACAAACAATCCAAATTCATTGAAATTGCTAATTCAAGACTGTTATTTTACATTTCAACACAATTAGAAACCAACACACAAAACAATCAACTATTGAACTTATCAATCGAGCAAATCTCAACAAATTTAGAACTTTTCAATCAATTCAAAACATTATTCGTTCAATCCCGTTCCAAAAACATCTCACAACAGTTCTTATACCAGTTAAACGATGACCCTCGTCCATTATCATTATCAGCTCATGATCCAGTGAGATTTATGGGTGATGTGTTAGCATATATTCATTCATTATTGATTAATGAAAACGATTTTTTAGAAATTTTACAATTGAATGAATTGCTAGGTGAGATTATTGATGGATTGAGTAGACCTTTCAAAATTGCTGTAGAACAGGTTGTCCGTGGTGCTGAGTTGGTTGAAGTTTACAAGATTCAAGAGTTGTTGCAACTTTATATTGTTTTATTTAAGAAAATTATTAAGAAAGGAGATGATGATGATTATCAATCTTATGGATTTTTCAAAACGTTGAAAGAATTGATTAAATTGTCCCAAGATTTGATGTATAATAAGATGCAGTTGTTGCTTGTTTATGAAGTTGATGAGAATTTCAAGAAAGATGATGATGATGATTTATGTTTACCACCAGATTGGTTGATTAATTATTTGAATGAGATTTCAAATCTTTTCCAAAGCATTACAAACGATGAGCAATTATCTGACGAAACAATGAGATTTATTATTGATAAACCAATTGAACTGGTTAATAAACAAGCTAAAGATCAATATGGTGTCAAAAAAAAATCATTGAAATCATTAATTTTTAAAATGAATTGTTTTGATGAAATTGAAACAAAAGTAATGATTTTTCCTAAACTTTCCACATATGCAGAATCGTTAACATTGGAGTCACAACAAGTTAAATCACAACTAATAGAATTCGAATTTGATTTTATTTTAACATCAACAGGTTGCAAGATTCATTATCAATTATTGAATTTATTATTCCCATTAACAGATATTGAAACTAGTGATGATTTCGAGATGTATTCAGCAGTGATTGAAAATAAATTATTTAGTGTTGAAAAATTAAATGAATTATCAACACAATTAACTAAATCAATTCCATCATTAACAATAATTTTAGAAGATGAATTAAGTAAAATTTCATCCCCAATCTTAATTAATGATATAATTTCATCATCATGCTTAAAATTCTTATCATTTTTCATTGTTTTAAGTAAAATTCTTGTTGGATTATACCCAGAAATAAATTTTTTCCAATGGGATTACATTCAAATTGCAACATTATTAAGTATTGATGAAAATTTTTATAAAATTGAATTATCTGATTTATTATCAATTATATGAAGTTAATTAGAGTCTAATTGGTTTTTTACCACGTCCATATCCATCTTTAGAATAATAATCCATTGGATAATATGATTCATTCCACATTTTATCCTGATTCAACATGACATTAGCTTCATATGGAGTCAGCAATGGTTTATTGAAAGCATACCCCCAATCAATAGACAATCTAGGACATGCTATTTGTATAAAAACATCAATATCATCAAATTTAGATAATTTTTGTGGGAAAATTTCACTTAAGATAATTTTGACAATTTTTTTATTATTTGCTAATAAATTTTTTTCTAATTCAATTAAAGTATTGATATTTCCTTGTCTTCCCAAAGACCCTAAAATCAATCCAAACTTTTGGCCTTGACGAGCAAGTTCAAGAGATTTTGAACGGACTTCAACCAATTGTTTTTGATCATAATATTCTCTGGTGAAAATTCTTGAATATGGATCATATCTATAAGCAGGAATATCAGGGTTATGAATCATCGAACTCTCTAAATGGAAACGACCATCACCAATGTAAATCATGCAATCGATTTCATTTTTGTTTAGATGTTGAGAAGTACAACCTAAAACTTCACCTTTTGATAATGGCATTATTTGTGGAGTAATGATATTAATTTCATTTGTCACTAATTTCTCTTTAATTGAATGAATAGTAGGATTGAATTGAATGGTACCAAATGCAGCAATGTTTGATTTAGTAGGGAAGTTTTTAACTATGGTTTTCAACAAATGAGTCTCGTCAATATTAATAGTGACAAACACGTACAACACTTTGATTAGTGTGATATCAATAGGCACAAGACAAGAATGTGCATAATGAACAATGAAATCACAATCCAATGATCTTGCAGTAAAATCATCGATACAGCAAGCACCATACGAGACATCACCCATAATGAGAACTTCACATGAACAAAATTGTTCTAAAATATCAGAGATAATTAGTGAATAGATTAATAAACCTTCAGGCATTTGAACAGCAACTCTTTTAGCATTATTTTTACGGATATTCCACACGGTTTTATGGATCTCAAAATTGTAATTTGAAGGGAGTAACTTGATGGCTTCATTTAATTCTTTATCGTTCATTATATCATCTGGGATTTGCATCATTAATCGACTCATTGTCTTGGATTTCTGTTTGACTAAAGCTGTAGCTTCTGCTGAGTCTGAAGAGGTGGTTGTTTTCTTCCCTACAAATCTTCTTTTGGGGACTCTTTTAATTTCTATGTCTGTCATTCTTTTTCGTTGGTTAGTTTTTATGATTGATATTGATATTGATATTAGTATTGATATTGATATTGATATTGATATTGATATTGATATTGATATTGATATTGATATTGATATTGATATTGATATTGATATTGATATTGATATTGATATTGATATTGATATTAGTATTGATATTGATATTGATATTAGTATTGATATTGATGATGTTTATTTATATGTACAAAAAAATATTTTTTTTTTCCTAGCTCATCTCCTATGAAAATATTTTTTTATTTTTTTTTTTTTTGTTTTGTTTACAGTATTTTTAAGAAAGAAAAAGATGTTGACGCCGGTTTTCCAGTGTTCTCAGGACAATGAGTTTGTCTACATAAATATCAAGCTGAGCCATGTGCGTTTTGATGCTGTCGGTGTGCAAATTGTGGTGGAGAAAGAGCTGTTTGTGTTTTCATTGAGTCCATATTATCTAAGACTTAGATTCCCACATGAGTTGGAAGATGATGAAGAAAGATCATATGCAAAATATGATTTGAAAGAAGAGAGTATCAAAGTGAGGATGCCCAAGTTGAATAAAGGACAGTTTTTTGAAGATCTGGATTTACCAAAGAAATTGCTTGCAAGAAGTGGTGAATCTATGTTGAATATAGTAGGAGATCAACAACCAGGTGACGAAATGAAGACAAAATCAGTGAAACCATTGATTCAAGAGATTGGTAGTAGTAGTAATAGTAATAGTATGGGAGAAGATGATGATATTGCAAAAATTGAAACAGAAGGAGACGAGTTCAATTGGGAGATCAACCAACAATTAGCTACTGAAACCACCATCAACGTACATTACGGTTTCAACAATGCCTACAACTCAGTGATTGGAGTTTCATTATCTAATGGTAACGATATCAATGAACTAGATAACCCAGAACAAGATTCACCAGATGAGCGTATTAAACAACGACTATTAAAAGAGAATTATAAATTTGATCCAGAATACTATGCCGCAGAATTCATGAGCTTTAAATACGAACAAGATGACGACGAAGCCGGCTATACTTCCTCCAAACAACTTCTTAAATGGACCAACCCAGAAATCAAACCATTTATAAAGTTCACTGAAAAAGAAAATGAACAAATGATCAATCTACCTAAAACCAGAACTCATTTGATCAGCAATCCAAAACCTATTTATTATACTATTTTGTCCTTACTATTCAGCTACTGCTTTGAAATGAGACAAGTGGAAGGTGATTTAAACACAGAATCCATGTGGACAATTGGGAAATTAACACCACAAATTTCATTCCTAGATAGTCAAATTGTGTTACCTGATGCTAAGACACCAGTTATCAAAGCAGTGATTATAACTGGGATTAGAAGATCGTTGTGTTATCCATTGCATAGAAATTATGAATTATCTGTTGCAGCATGGGAAGATGTTGTTAAGATTTTATCTTATGGTAAAAGATTAGTTGTACAACAGTTGCTTAAAGTTCATGAATTATTTAGATTCCATGATGTTTATTATGTTTATAACAGGATCTTACTAGATGATTTAGTTGATTGGATTATGAATGATTCAAGAGATAATGATTTTGTTTTAAAATCTTTAAGTCTTGAGGTTGAAAAACAGTTGAAAGGGATTGATAGAAACGAGATTGTTTTTGAACAGTTGGATGATGAAGGAGACGTGGATTCTAGTTTGAGTATTGCTGAGATTGAAAATATTGCGGAATCAATGTACTTTGAGAATAAAGATCATTAATAAGATTCATGTATTGGTATTGGTATTGGTATTGGTATTTATAGGTTGTTCATCTAGATAGCTGGAAGAAGAACTCGGATTGGACGAGGTTTTCAATGGATGTCTCTTTCTAGAATGGGAAACCTGAGGTTCTTCTTTAATAAACTGTAATGGTGTTAAAGTTCCCATCATAGATTTTTGATCACCAGACAGTTGGTAATAATTACTGTAATTGTTAAGCACAGTTTGTTGTTGTTGTTGTTGTGGAGCAGCAGGAGGAGCAGGATGAGGAGGTGGTGGTGGTGTAGCAGGAGTGGTTGTGAACACGGGCATCGAATGGTTTCTTTTATGTGTCATATTATTCGAGTGCAGTGCCACTGGTGGTTTCAATCCTTTTGCATTGGTTAATGGTTTTTGATGGTACTGAGGTTGTTGTTTCTGCTGTTGTTCCATCATTACAATGGCAGTATCCACATCGTTATTGAACAGTAGAGGTATCAACGGTGCAGGTATGTTGCACTTCGCACTCAACCCCAGCAGCTCAATAGATTTATGCAAGATTTCCAATTTATAACTCTGCTGTTTGGCCACTTCTCGTTCTGTTTCCAACTGGAGAAATTGCTGTAGTGTTTGTGTGTCGATCTGCTTGTTCTTCTGCAGTTCTATCAGTCGCTGAAGTTCTTCATCCATCTCTTGTGTTTCTAGTAGCTACATATGTACATGGTTCACTATATTTAAACCTTTTTAACCTTGGATATGTAAAGTAAAATTTTCCCAAAATTTCACAATTAATTCGTAATATTAGAAGCAAAATAAAAATTAAAATTAAAAATTAAAAAAAAAAAAAAAAAAAGAAAAATTTAGATAAAAGGAAAGGAAATGCTTCAATTTCTAAGGAGGTTTACTACCAACTCATTGAGAAACTCACAAAGAAGCAACATGTCTTACAAATTACCACCAATTTTCGCACAAAAAAGACCACAAACAAGTCCAGAAATTGATTATTCAACGTTATCAAATTACACCAATTTTGAAATTGTTCATTCTAATTTTGATCTTAAGATTGATTTTGAATTGAAAAAATTGATTGGAAGTGTTGATTATCAACTTGTGAAACAAACTAGTGATGTTAAAGAGATTTTATTGGACACTTCGTTTATTAAAATTCATGAAATTAAAATTAATGAATTGAAAATTGATAATTTCCAAATCAATCCAAGAATTGAACCATTAGGATCTTCATTGAGCATCCCAATCCCTTCTCAATTTTCTAAAAATTTGAAATTATGGATCTCATATGAAACAACTGATCAATGTACCGCAGTCCAATGGTTGAAAACAGATTTGAAATCTTCAAATGATCATGCAGATTATATTTTCACTCAATTAGAACCAATTCATGCCCGTTCATTATTCCCATGTTTTGATACTCCATCAGTGAAATCACCTTTTACTGCAACAATTGAATCACCTCGTCCAGTTGTATTTTCAGGTTTATTACAATCTTTTTCCTCCGATGCTAAAATTTATAAATTTACACAGAAAATTCCAATCCCATCATATTTGATTGCTATTGCCTCAGGGAACATTGTTAATGCTCCTGCAGGACCACGCTCGACAATATATGCTGAACCAGATAAATTAACCGATTCAATCAATGAATTTAAACAAGATTTAGAAAAATTCATTCAAATTGCAGAAAATTTAACAACACCATATATTTGGGAAACTTATGATATTTTAATTAATCCATCAAGTTTCCCTTATGGAGGAATGGAAAATCCAAATATCACCTTTGTTACACCAACTTTAATTTCATATGATAAATCTCAAGTTGATGTTATTGCTCATGAATTAGCACATAGTTGGAGTGGAAACAATGTTACAAATTGTTCATGGGAACATTTTTGGTTGAATGAAGGTTGGACAGTGTATTTGGAACGTAGAATCACTGGTGCTTTACATGGAGAAAAAACAAGACAATTCCAATTCTTACTTGGATGGAATGATCTAGTTGAAGCTATTGATTCGTTGGAAAAGTTTGAGTATAGTAAATTAGTACAAGATTTAGATAAAGGTAAGATTGATCCAGATGATACTTTTAGTTCAGTTCCATATGAAAAAGGTTCAAATTTCATTTATCATTTGGAATGTAAATTAGGTGGTGTTGTAAAATTTGATCCATTTATTAAATATTATTTTAATAAATTTACTAAAACTAGTATTGATACTTATCAATTCATTGATTCATTATATGAATTTTATTCTGGTGATGCTAAACAAATTGAAGTTTTGAATGGAATTGATTGGGAATTATGGTTATTTACACCTGGATTACCACCAAAGGCTGAATTTGATACAGAATTAATTGATAATGTTGAGAAATTAATTTCAAAATGGAAATCATCTAATTGCAGTACAATTGATGAATTTAATAAGGAATTTGGTTCAGGTGAATATTTCACAATTTATAATGATTTCACCTCATTACAAAAAATTTTCTTTATTGATCAATTAAACAATCAATCTTCATTATTGACAAATAATGCAATTGTTGGAAGTATGTTATCAATTTATTCAGATTTAAATGAATCACGTAATTCGGAGATTAAATTCAGATGGTTTAAATTTAAATTACTATCAAATCAAACACAATATCATCAAGATTTAAGTGATTGGTTAGGTACAGTTGGTCGTATGAAATATGTTCGTCCAAGTTATAAATTATTGTTTGAAAAAAATCCAAAATTAGCTGTTGAAACATTCAATAAAAATAAAGATAAATATCATCCAATTGCTGCTAACTTGGTTAAAAAGGATTTACATTTATCTTGATGTCTTTATCATCTAGTTAAATTGTACTAGTTAGAATACAATGATTATTGATTATAACTTCACACTTTTATTGCCGTAATAGGAAATCAAACGCGTGAATTTTTCTTAATTTTTTTTTTTTTTTTTTTTTTTTTTAAATTTAGAAATAAATAACAGCGAATACATTTTTCAATTTTGTGAGATTGAAGAAGAACAAAAATCACAGACGAAAGAATGAGTTTATCACAATTATCCAACATTCCAGTAAGTTGTCTCTCAATTCATCAGTAAAAGGTGGAGTGGGGTGGGTGGGTGCGTGCGATAGAATAAGAAAGATTAACATTAAAACCCAGTTTTCACAATTCACAGAAAGATTCAATCTTGATAGATTAAGAGTAAGTTTGTGTTTTTAGTTTTCCCATTGATATTGATATTGATATTGAAATTGATATTGAGGTGATTTGATACTAATATGGTGGTTTTAGAGTGATGCTTCCTCTTTACAAACAAAGTTTGCCAATATTCGTCCACCACAAGAATTTTTTGATTTTAAAAGATTATCAAAACCTTCAAATTTTAGTGAATTACAATCAAGAGTCAGTTTTAATTTAGGTTATTTTGGCACCAATTATATGTTGATAGTTTCAGCGCTATCAATTTATTCATTGTTGACTAATTTATTGTTATTATTTGTTTTAATTTTCACATTGGGTGGAGTTTATGGTATAAGTAAATTAAAAGGAGGAGATTTGGAATTACCATTTGTTAAATTAAGTACATCTCAGCTATATACTGGTTTGCTTGTTGTTAGTTTGCCATTGGGGTTTCTCGCTAGTCCTATTTCTACATTGATGTGGTTGATTGGTGCTTCAGCAGTTACAGTTTTATCTCATGCTTCATTTTTAGAAAAACCAGTTGAAACAGCATTTGAAGAAGAGAGTGTTTAGATCTACATTATTATATTATAACACATTTATTTTATATCTAGTATAACTGTTGTAGATTGAAATCATTAAAACATTATTGAGTGATAGATCATTAGTGGACCGTTGGGACAAGATCAAGGACCACAAAAAGCAGAACAACACATGTCTAAAAGACAAGCACAACATAGAATCTTGCAACAGTCAGCACAGCAGGATGATTCTTGTTGAGGAGGAGGCTGTTGGACATAAACAGGTTGTTGTTGTTGTTGGTAGTAGCCTTGTGGAGGGTATTGCTGGAACTGCTGTGGAGGGTACTGTTGGTATGGCTGTTGTTGGTAGTACTGTTGGGACATGAGTCGACTATTGGTGGTGTGTGGTGAGTTTGTATCAGCTGTGAGGCAGTAGAATTAAACTTATTATAATTATAATACAAGAAGATCAAAGAACAGCCTCTTCCGGGTAGGTTTTGGTGGATTTATATGACGGTCACGTGAACAGATAGCAATAATTTTATCAATTATCAATTATCAATTATCAATTATTGTTGCTTTCTATTCCTCTACTGGTGATCAGTCATATATATTCTTAGTTTATAGACCAATCTCAACTCAATATTTGTCACACATTAAATAAACAACAACAAAAACAACAACAAAAACAACACATGCAACTACCTCAAACTCCTTCCAATCCAGGCCCTTTCGAGGTCCAATATGGTTACAACATTAAACAACAAACTCATAACTACGATGGAAATCCAGTAATTAGTTCCTTTTTTTTTTATTATTTTTTAACTTGCCCAAGTCTAGATTATGTATAAAACTAACAGCAACAACAGACACCTCTTTGTCCTTCAACTCATTCAAAACCTAGCAACTTTTCTAAATTTGCAAAGAATGAAAACACTAAAAAAGTTGGTAATTTCATCTGGGGTCAACTCAAAGGCTTTTTAATTGGACAATGTCATTAATCAATCTATTGCACCAATTTGTATATCCTACTCAAATAAAATTAATTTTATTAAATCAAATCAATTCAATTCAATTCAATTCAAATCAAATCAAATCAACACTTTTACTTCCCAATCCGGAAGTCAACTTTTTTTAAATTCTTTTCTGTATAAACAAAAATTTCATAAATTTACAATCTCTTTTGAAATTAACGTCTCTAACCACATGAATATATAAATATGCTCCCCAGATTTGATGATTTCACCACAATCGACTGGGTTAAAGTCAATCTCAACCATCATAGGAAACTTGCAACAAATTCCCCTTCAACACTAGTTCAACTATACAAAACTTTCCAAACTTACATCATCCTAACTCTAGTTGGAATTTCAATTGGTTCAGTTGCTGCTTCCCTCAATATTATAACAGAATGGTTATCAAATATACGATCCGGATATTGTACCACTGCATTTTACTTAAATAAAAATTTCTGTTGTTGGGGGGAATTAAATCATGAGAATTGTACAACTTGGGTTACTTATTCTTATTGGACTGTTATAAATTATCCAATTTTCATTTTAATTTCGTTGGTTTTAGCATTATCATCTGCAATAATTGTTAAAAATTATTCTACTCTTGCTGCTGGCTCAGGAATATCCGAAATTAAATGTATTGTATCTGGATTTAATTTAGATAACTTCCTAAGCTTTACTACATTTGCCATTAAATCAATTGGATTACCTTTGGCTATTGGCTCCGGGCTAAATGTTGGGAAAGAAGGTCCATCTGTTCATTATGCTGTTTGTATTGGAAATATCATTTCAAAATTACTGCTGCTTTCAAACACCACTACTACTACCACTACTAGTAAGAATACCTCAACTTCATTAACCTATAGAAACATTTTAGTGGCATCATCAGCTGCTGGTGTTGCAGTGGCATTTGGTTCGCCAATGGGTGGTGTTCTTTTCTCAATTGAGGAAATCTCATCAATGTTTAAATTATCAACCATGTGGGAATCTTATTATTGTTCTTTAATTGCTGTTGGGATTTTACAAATGTTTAATCCATTTAGAACTGGTCAGGTTGTTATGTTTCAAGTCTCTTATACTCAAGATTGGCATTATTTTGAGATTCCCTTTTTCATAATTTTAGGTGTATTTGGTGGATTTTATGGAATTATTATTTCAAAATTTAATATTAAAGTTGTACAATTTAGAAAAAAATTCCTAGTTAATTATGCTTTAAAAGAAATTATGTTTTTATCATTATTAACTTCAATAATTTCATATTTTAACATTTTTTTACAAAATGATATGACTGAAACAATGCAATTATTATTTCAAGATTGTAAACAATTTAACACAATTTGTGAAATTGAAAACAATTTTAAAATTTTAACAAATTTATCAAATTTATTATTTGCCACTTTAATAAGAATGGTTTTAATCATCTTAACATATGGTTGTAAAGTTCCTGCTGGGATTTTTGTTCCTTCAATGGCATGTGGTGCTACTTTTGGAAGATTTATAGGAATTTTAATTAATTTATCACATTCAAAATTCTCTTCAAATGGATATTTCTTAACAGGTTGTTTAATTGATGATGCTAATTGTATCACCCCGGGGACATATGCTTTTTTAGGCGCCGCTGCTGCATTAAGTGGAATCACTCATCTTACAGTTACTGTGGTTATAATCATGTTTGAATTAACTGGTGCTCTTAAATATATTTTACCAACTATGATTGTTGTTTCAATAACAAAATTCATTAATGATAAATTTGGGAAAGGTGGGATTGCTGATCAAATGATTGTTTTTAATGGTTTACCTTTTATTGATCCACATGAAGATTATGATTTTAAAAATTCAATATTAAGTGATGCAATGAGTAAAAAAATTGTTTGTTTTAATGAATCAATTTCAATTGAATTTAAAACACTTAATCAATTATTGAATGAAACTGATTATCAAAGTTTCCCAGTGATTGAATCAGAATCAATGCCGTTGATTAAAGGATGTATTTCAAGAGATGATATCAATTCTTTAATCAATTCATTACCAATGTTGGGAGAAGTTCAAGAAAATACAGTTTGTTACTTCACCACTGAGTCATTACACTCACAACAACAACAACAAGAAGAAGAATCAATTATAGTAGACCCATCTAATCAACATATAAAATCAATAAATTTTAATACCTTGATTGATTTATCACCAATAATAACAGATATTAACACTCCATTAGAAACAGTTTTGAATATTTTCCATAAATTAGGTCCAAGATGCATATTGATCGATTCAAATGGTGAATTAACAGGGTTATTAACAAGAAAAGACATCTTAAGGTTTGAACATTCCTTAAAACCACACACAACAGATTTCGAATCATCATCATTACAATCAATTTTTAATAAAATTGAATTAATAGATAAATCAATGACAAAATCAATTCAATCAATAAAATTAAAACTCTTGCACAAATTCAACTACACTTTAATCAATCAAGAAGAAGTTCATGAACTTTAAAATATACAATTTATAAATCAATTTGTTTGCCATTTACCAATTTTTTTATAATCATCCAATAGATTTCTATAATACATCCTACCAGAATAATCCAATGATGTAGAAATCAATGTCAATTCATTCTGTGACAAAACATCAAATATATTATATATCCCTAACGACAAAACTTCTCTTGAATTTGAATCAAATGAATAAATTAAATTGAATTTAATGTATGATAATAATAACACATAAATATAACGTCTAAGATTTTTTTTGATGATTGATGATGCAGTTGTTAAAGTGTTTTCATTGTTGGTGTAATTAGTGGTGTTTGAAGGCTCACATAAATTTGATAAGATTCTATTATATGATTGACAACAAACAATTGAATTTTTTAAAAAATTTGATTGATTATTTGAAAGTAATTTTAATAATGAAATGAAAGGAGAGATTATTAAATGATGACGGTTTGAAAATCTATATCTGTGGTATAATAAGATGTTTGAAATAATCAATGATAAATTGGTAAATAATAATTCAGCTTGAGCTAATTGAGCCGAATGTTGGAAATAACTGTTGAAATTGTTTGCAATTTGAGAAACAATTGAAATGACCAATTCAATCCCATATTGATCAATCAACCATGATTTACTAACTAAAATGGTTTTCAGTTCTAATAATAAAATACTCAATGATTCATGATTTAATTGTGTTATATTTGTGGAAATTATTGATAATGATTTTATGAAAAAATTAGTTGAATTTTTATTTGATTTAGTAAAATTTTTCCAATAAATGGTTAATAATTCAAATAAATATTCATTATTAACATCATATTCAATCGATCTTAAAACAAATTTAAAATATCTATTGAATTGGTCAACATTCAATTTATTAATGATTGAATTAATTGATGATGATAATTCAACTAACTCAATACCAATATCTCTTAGTACTAAAAATAAAGATTCTAAATAAACCAAGTCCAAATCCATAAAATCATTATATTTAATAAAAATTTGGAAAATTTTTGACATTTCAACAATGGATTTCGAATTAAACATAATTGATCCAATATTTAAGATTTTTTTATGGAATTTCTTGAATTGATCAGATGATAATTCAAGCTCATTTAAAACTGTTAAAATCCATTTCATATCAACATTTTTTGGGTTCTTAATAAATTCATCAAATTTTTTCAACAAATTTTGTAAAAAAAAATTTTCAAATTTATTAAATTCATTATTCATAAACCCTTCAATTTTATTTTTCAAAATAATGAAACCTAAAGACAAATGATTTGAATCAACAGATTTCAAGCATTTTTTACTAACACTTTTCAATGCTTTTTGGATAAAATTGGCAGAAGTTTCTTGATTTTTTGAATTTAAATGATGAAACCAAACGATTTCCAAAATTTTATCATTATTGAAATTCAATAGATATTCAATATCATTTTCAATTTTGGATTTAAAAGTTGGTGTTGTTAAAATATGTAATAATGTCATCTCATATAATTCTTTATTGTTGAAGTTATTTGAAATTAAATTTTCTGAAATTGAATCAATTAATTTATATTTGAAATCACTTTTTGGGTAACATTGAATTGGGATTTTTTGTAAGATGTTACAAATTAATAATAAATCTGTTGTTGAATCAATCTGAGATCTAATTTGTGTGAAAATTGAATTAATAATGTTTGAACATTCAAAAATCAATTCATTGTTTAAAACTTTCAAAAATAATTTTGAATTTTGTAATAATAATTCCACTAACTCTAGAATTAAATCATTATCAAACAATGTATCAATTAAAACAAACCAACGATAAAAACACATTTTTAATAATTCTGATTTACCATTATTATTATTTTTAAAAATAAATTTCACAAATTTTTTAGAAAGTTTATCTAGTTTGAATTCATAAAACTCTCTAATTCTGAATAATGTATAATAATGATACTCTAACTTAGGTTTTGTGTTACTAACAATTTTCTCCAATTCAGAATCATCCAATAAATCTTCATAAATTGATAAAAGTTCAAATTTTAATTTCCATAATTCATTATTTTCATCATCAAATTTGAAAACCTGTTTAAAAGATTCAGTTAGTTGAAGTTTATAATCATTAATGTTTAAGATCCCTTCCACTATCACTTGTAAAATAATTATATGAGATTTTTCTAATTTTTTCATCTTAGTTAATTGATTAACTAGTGTATTTAATTGAGTTATTGGTAAAAAATTAATATTTTTTGAAATTTCTAATAAAAAATCTTTATTATACCAAATTGAATTTTCAAACTGATCTAAATGTCCAATTAAGATTTCAAAAAACTTATTGAATTCTCTAGCTTTAATAAAACAACTTAACAATTCTTTACCAATTGAAACACAAGATGTGGGATTTTGAATTTCTGAATTATTTAAGATTTTTTCAAAATTTGAGATACCAACTTCAATATCAATTTGAATCAAGGATAAAATCAAATTCCAATTTTGTTGTTGTTGTTGTTCAAATTCTTTTAGGAGGATATTATTTAAAAATTCGAATGATAAAGTTCTTTTAATTTTAGATAAATGCATCAATAAAATTTCACAACTTTGAGGATAAATTGATGTAATTTTATTGAAAACTGATTCCAACATTTCAATATCAGTTGATGATGATGAATTTGATAATAAGATTTTATAAAAATTTATAAAATTTGATCCATTTAATTTTTCAATTTTCAATAATAAGTCAATATTGAAATTTAAGTATTGTTTGTTTTCATCTGCAAATAATAGTTTCCTTATAATGTTGATTAGATCTGCATTATCATCTGTTTTGTCCAACACAAGTAGAATTACAGGGATGGCAATTGATGTGAATGAATTAAGGAATTTTTTGGTGATTTTTTCAAAACTTATTGATAATTTGAAAAATCTGGTAATTTCTTTGATTAATGAATTGACTAGCTCTATGTTATTAAACTTGAGTAAGATTGTTAAGTAATTGGCAAAAATTTGGATGGTGGTATCATAAATATTTGGTAAAGAAGTCTCACTGATCAATTTCATATTGTTTGTAATTTCCAACAATAAATCTTCTTCATCGGGATAACTCTCTAAAGCAGCAACCAAAACATCTCCATACTTCATATTCTGAAACATTCTAGATCTTGTTTTCTGATTATCATTAAAAGAAATCCATAATTTATTAAACAATCTCCATACATCCACATTATTTTTGAATGTTTTCAGCTTCACATCGTTCAGTCTATCAACCACCAATTCAAACACAAAGATGTTCGCGTTTGGTAAATAAACATCCAATTTCCCATCAATCAGATCATTAGCCACAGTGACTATTTCTTCAACTGACGTGTTTTTCCCACGCAGTTTCCTTGTTACTTGTTCCGCAGAGTTCTAAAAAAAAGAAAGAAAAAAAAAGGTTATTATGTAAAGATTTCAATAAAAGCAAATCATAATGAACACACTCACCATTCCTGAAATCAAACTGAAATCAGTTTTTAGTATTGAAATTTTTATTTATAAAAGAAAGAAAGAAAAAAAAAAAAAAATTTTTTGAATTCCGGTAAACTTTTGATTTTTTTTTTTTTTTTAGGAAAAAAAAAAAAAAAAAAAAAAAAAAAAAAAAAAAAAAAAAAAAAAAAAAAAAAAAAAATTTTTTGAATTCCGGTAAACTTTTGATTTTTTTTTTTTTTTTAGGAAAGAAAAAATAAAAAAAATAAAAAAATAAACAAAAATAAAATTAAAGCTTTAAATTTGGTTTAGAAGCAGTTGAATTGAGTTATTTAAAGAATAGAAGAAAGCCAAAATAGAAAAGAAATAGAAAAGAAATGAAAGAAATGAAAGAAATCACTCCAATGGATGAAGATTTCGACTTCTTCGAAGATGAACAAGAAGTAGATCCAATCTCCAAAACACTGCTGATCAGATTCCCAGAAGCACCAATTCCAAATGGACATCTTGCAGAATGGAAACAAGCACATAGATCTTTGAAATTCAGATTGAATCCAAATGGAATTGATGGTGTTGGGTTTCTCACACATGATGATTATAATAACAATTCAAAAGCTTTTGATCAAGAAACTAAAGTTTATCCTGTTAGGATTCCAACTTTTAATAATTCACCTGCTTATGTTGAATATATTTCTAACTTGTTTAAGATTTATGAATCTTTGGGAGATGAACGCTATTATTCCAATAATACAATCGGAGTGATTAATAAAAATTCCAAAACACAACAAGACATTGTATTAAATGAAGCATTTGAATTGATAATAAATGAATTAATCTTATTCATTGAATGGAAAACCAAAAATTCAGACCCACTAAATGAAATTTTTGAAATGGAAGAGATATTAAACATTTTAAATTTATTTAATGCTTTATTTTTCAATGATGAAAATCAATTTGTTTCATTGATGGCCAAATGGATTAATATTGCTGATCCACAACCTACAAATGAAGATTCTATTGAAATTATGCAATCGAATAAACCTTTAAAGCATGTTTTTTTCTGGAAATTTCTAATTCAATTAATTTTAAGAGGGTTATTTAAAGAAGCATCAAATGTTTTAAAAGATTGTGGATTTCATGGATTACAAGAAGAAGATTTGTTTATTGATTTGATTAATTTATTGTCTAGCTATCCCGAAACATCATCATTAGAAATCTTTAAGACATGGAAACAAACAGTTTTACAATTATTAGATAATTGTAAAGAATATAAAGATTCAGAAATATTACAAAATTTAATCATAGTTATAAGTATAATTAGTGGGAACAAATCATTAATAATTGAATATTCAACATCATGGTATGAAGCATTAATTGGATTGATTTTTTATTCAATTCCATCAATTAAACTTCTAGATGAATATTTCCAATTAGTTTTAAATTCTAAAACTTTTGATAGTACATGTATTTGGGAAACATCATGTATTGATTTATTTAAAGGTAATTTTTTACAAGTGTTGAGATCAATAAGTTCATTTGATAGTGCCACTGCTGCATATATTGCATCATTATTAGAAGGAAAAGGTTTATTAAATGGATATTCTTTTGATGATGATCAGGATGATGATCAGGATGATAAACTTGGAAAATTTGATTCATTATTAAATCAAGATTTATTTTCAACTAAAACCAATGTTGCGGATTATTTATTAAACATACATGCATTAGATTGTTTAACAATTCATGAATTAGTTCCTGTTGGGGTTGGTATTTTATGCTTATCAAGAAATCCAACTTCAAGATCAGTTATTGCAGAATTTTTACCACATTATGAATTTAAAACAAATGATGATATTGAATGGTGTTTAACAATTTGTGCTGATTTAAAATTATTTGAAACAAGTCAAAAAATTTATAAAATTGCAGGACAAAAATCATTAGCAAATGGATATACAATTGAAGCTATGAATTATTTTTGTAAAAGTGGAGATTTATCAATTATTGGACAACAAAGTTGGTTAATTTTTGAAAATAGTTTAATTAAAGGTGGTAAAATTGATGATGAATTGATTAATTCAATAGTTGATGATACAATTCCAATTAATTCACCATTGGAAGTCAATTCAATAATTAGACAATTTCTATCACCATATGCTAATTTATATGAATTTTATAAATTTAAAGAAACAAATGATTTAGGTGGGATGATTAAGAAATTAATTGCTTTATTAAAATTTAAATATTTACCAAAGAAATTCATTGGATTATTATTATTAGAATTTTCACCTATATTAATTAATTCAATTAATTTAATTGAAATAAGTGATTTGTTGTTAATTATTAAAATATTAAATTCATTTAAAATTGATGATAATTGTGAAATTTATTATGAATTTGCCATTAGTGAAGAAACTTTAAATAAAGTTCAATTTAATAATCATTGGTTTAATCTATTAAAAGAAAGAGAGATTGTTGTGCCTAAGAATTTACAAGATTTGATTAAATTTATTAGAAGAAGTTTATCAATTGAAATTGGAAGATCATTTTTAGAAGCCAAAATTGTATAAACATTAAAATTTATAAAATATTAATATACAATTAAATTGATTTCTTAATAGTGAATTGTGTTGTTGTTGTTGTTGTTGTTGTTGTTGTTGTTGTTGTTGTTGTTGTTGTTGTTTTGGTATTTATATATGTATTTTTTTTTTTGCTTGATGGCTATATAAATAATATGATGTGCTATATTCAAGTAGTAGTTGTCGTCTTGTTTAACAAATAACATCTTGAGTAGCTCTAGAGTTTAATAATAAAGCAACAATTAACCCATATAAACCCAAGACTTCAGCAAAAATCAAAATCAAGATCATACCAACAAATAATCTTGGTTGTTGAGCAGTACCACGAACACCAGCATCACCAACAATACCAATAGCAAAACCAGCAGCTAAACCAGATAAACCGACAGAAAGACCTGCACCTAATTGGATGAATCCGGTGTATAAAGCTTGTTGTTGTTTTAATGAGTCTGAGACTAAGACAGAGACGACTAATCCATAAATTGCAATGATACCAGCCATAATAACTGGGACAATGTTTTTAACTAATAAATCTGGTCTTAGAACAGAGGTGGCACAGATACCAACACCTGATTTAGCAGTACCATATGCGGCACCAAAACAAGTGAAGATGATTGCAGAAGCACAACCAATTGAGCCAAAGAAAGGCTGGAGATGGTTAGTATGTGTGATCACTATTGAGCAGATTAATTGTAAATAATAAACAAATCACGTACAGCATAAACAGGACTGTTTTTGATGTTAGTCTTTCTTTCATAATAATAATAATGATGATAAAATAATCTCAAATAAACAGTAACAAAACTCACCAAAGTTCAGACATTGTTGCAGTTGAATTTGAATTAAAGATGATTCTCAATTTTAAATTTTGAATTTTAAATTTATTTATTTTCTAAGGAGTAAAAAAAAAAAGCCCAAAATTTGTCGAAATTTTCAAAAGGGGAAAAAAAAAATATATTGAAAAGCCGGGTGATTTCTGTTTGCGGAACTTTTGGCACTTTTTTCACAATTTTATGCCAGAATTTCTGTTTGTAGTAACTCATTGGTTTTTTTCGTAGTTTTTCGTTGTTTTCCTGCCAAAACTGCCAAATTTGGATTTTATTTTTATTAAACCAAAAAAAAAAAAATTTTTTTTTTTTTTTTAATAATTATTTCTTTAATATTTCCCAGTTTACCAATCTTTGAGGCGAGCTTTTCTCATCAACATCGCAAGGAACCTCTTCTAATGTCTGCTCCAAACCCAAAAGCCTTTCCATTAGCTGACCAAGCTCTAACCCAACAAATCTTAGACGTCACCCAGCAAGCTCATAATTTACGTCAATTGAAAAAAGGTGCTAATGAAGCTACAAAAACTTTGAATAGAGGTATTTCTGAATTCATCATCATGGCTGCTGACACCGAACCAATTGAAATTTTGTTACATTTACCATTGTTATGTGAAGATAAAAATGTCCCATATGTCTTTGTTCCTTCTAAAACTGCTTTAGGTAGAGCTTGTGGTGTTTCTAGACCGGTTATTGCTGCTTCTATTACTACCAATGAAGGTTCTGCTTTGAAAAACCAAATTTATGCCGTTAAGGATAAAATCGAAACTTTATTAATCTAGATCTTCTTACAATCTGGTTGTATGTAAACTACTATATATTACTACTAATATAAATTCTAATAACTATTGAAATTTATAGTGTAATTATGTTTTTTTTTATAAAATATCAACCTCATAATCAATAAATTCACCATCAATAACATTGAAACTAAACTCTCCTGAGGTAACAATATTCCCACTAATCAACTCTCTAAATTGTTCATATTTTTTTAATTCTTTTTTCTTATTCTTGAATATTTTATCAATATTAAACGTTTTTTTACAACAACTCAAACTATAAACCCCACCATTAATAGTCCCCAATATAAAAGTCTTATCATCCATATTCTTCTTATTAATAATCTTACTAACACAATTAACATCCTCTTTAATATTAAACCTGCAAATAATCTTAATATTATCATCAATAAGTTGATAGATTATGACATTTTGTAATGAATCAACTATTAAAATCAAATCTTCAAAAGTCTTAAAACATCTAAGAAAATTAATATATGAAAATTCTATACTAATCTCTTTATTTTTACTAATTTCAAATAAATTCTTATCCTTTAAAAATTTTAAATCTAATTTAGAAATACCATAGAAAATATCTCCAATAATTAATCCATTTTTAAATTTTTCAATATGTGAAATGAATTTCTTAGGTTTATATTCATTTGTAAATCTCTTTAATTGAAATTTAGAATCAACAATTGAATATTCAATTTGATAACCAACAATAACATTCCCAACTCCAATGATCATTCTATTACCAAAATTTAAAATTGAATTAATTTTGTAATTTTTCCCATCTGATTCATCTAATTTAAATTGTTCTTGAATCATCCCATCTTCATCAACTGAAAATAACATCAATGGGAAATTCACCTCATCATTATTTTTATTAATACATGATACAACAAAACAATGGGATAAAATGTTTTCAAATCCAACACTTATTTTAGGTTCTTCATAATTAATATCAACTAATTCTTTAAAATATTCTGTATTAACAACATCCGTGATTTCAATCCCGTTCGCAAGTTTCAATTCAGATTTCATTTCAAATGTGTTATTATCAATAGTTTGAATCTTTGATCGAATTGTAGTCTTATTACCAATTTGAATCTCTTCAATTGATATTAATAAATTTAAATTCAAAAAATTCTTAAAATTTATACTTTTTTTAACTAGTGATGGTAATTTAACCTCATTTGTTATCACAGTTATTCGATTATAATCAACATTAACTTCACTAATTGTATCATCATGAAAATTTATTAATTGCCCATTACTTAACTTGAACAAATTCTCTGTTTTCATACTTAAATAACCCATTTCAACAACTTCACCAACACCATTTAATTTAAACAATATAACATTCTCATTATTATATGCAATAAACCCATCTTCTTGATAATCAACAACATTAACTGGAGAATCACCAATCTTAAATTTATTGGATTTTCCACCATTATCTAAAATTAGTAAATTACCTTCTCCATCACCAACAAGATACACTAGTTTCTTATTAATTAGCTCTTTGATCACTATAGAATTTATTGAGACATTATTTTTCTTTTTTAGAATCCTGATTGATTTGTTCACAATTAGTTGAATTGATCCATCCCAATTACCAATGATTATTTGATTCTCAAAAACTTGTAAAACTGAAACATCTTGTTTAAGTTCTATTTTTTCATTCTTATAACAAAGCATACTCTTGCTAATTAGATAATAAACATTACCAACTTTCTTAGCTAGTTCAATCTCTTTAGATTCAATCAATTTAAAATCTTCATAAATCCCTAAATCTGTTATAATTGTCAATTTCCCGTTGTATTCACATACATCTAAAACATTTCCATCAATTCCATCCAGTCTTGAATCTTCAATCTCATACATCTCTTTTAATCCAATTATTTTCACTCCAGTTAATAAATTTAAAATTAATAAGTTATTGACTTCCCATATATTTAAAACTTTAAGATTTTCACATTCAAATATTGTAGTTAAATTAATCTCATATCCTTTATAATCTGTTTTTATAATACCATTTTGAAAACCACCTCCTGAAGTTTGAAGTTTTGGTAATGATTCTATTCCTGTAATGTTTAAATCAAGAATTGGATAACCAGATTCAATAAAAGTTATAATCTTGATTTCATATCTTGAGCCTATACTAAATAAAACTGATTTAGATGTACTTGATATTGAAACAAATTGATTGTTATGAAGTTTCATTATTTTATACACATCTTTAAATTCCGATAATGACCCAATTTTTTCAATACTCCAACTATTAATCACAATATCACCTTGCCTGTTCAAATTTTTTGTATATTTGGATACATAAACATCTCCATTAGAATCAAAAAACATGATTTCTCCTTCTGAAATCTGAAATCCACATTTGATATTCCATTTTTTAATTCCTAATGATGGGGATTTTTTCAAATAACTATCTTCCACAGTCTGATATTGATGTGATTTTTTCTCTAAATGATCACAGAGTTCTAATGTCCTTATTCCATACGGTATCATTATCATTCCATCTTTACTAAAGGTTATAATAGTATCATTTTCATCTCCAGAGATCAACACTGGTAATAAACTTTCTTTCATTTCAATTGTATTTAAATCTTGAAATTTGAGTCGTTCATCATCACAAGATATTTCTGAGACATAAAACACTTGGTTCTCATCTCTATGCACAACATTATAACATTGCTTACTTTCATCAGTACTAAAAGTTTCATTATTAAAAGCTATTGGTCTAGCATGAAGATGTCCAATAATATCTATCAACAACATATGTTTATCAAAATAAAACATTGAGTTCTGTCCTCTTTTAATCGTGAGTACAGCTCCTTCATGAGTACTCATCCAAATGCCATCATTGTAACATTTCAAAGAATCACCAATTAAATTATAATAACGACCTTGTGACTTCAATTCCAATTCTTGTATAACTTTAAATTGCTCACTGGGTACCATCACAACCAGCTTATTCGAATCTGTTGCCAGCACAACCAGTTGCTCTTGAAACACAACTCCTCCAATAAAAGTCTCCATTATCTTCATTTCAAACATTTTGGCACCACCAGAACCATCCCAAACTTCTAAACTGTGAGATTTCACCACAACAAGTTTCCAATGTCCATTGTCATCTTTCCAGCTCAGCACTGAAACTACAGAGCTCAATGAATTGATCTTCTGAAGAACAAAAGTCATATCACTTTCCACTTTTACTTTCCAATATCAAAAAAAAAATTATTTATGGTTTTTTTTTTTTGGCTTTATTTTGTGTACACACAATTTCAATGATTTTTAAACATCAAAATTACAAATTTTTCTAACCAAAAGCAATGTTTGAACACAATAAATGCTTGCTTTGCTTTAGTGAAAGTGCTATCATTTTTACCTAGTTTTTATTTTTTTTTTTACAAGCCTTGAAACCTTCCCCCCTCAAAACAAAACAAAACAATTCTTCAAATCAAATCAAATTTTTCAAGTCAATGGAGTTCTTAAGTTTCTTTCGTCATGAGAAAACCGATGCTCAGATTGTTATGGGTGATATGGATTTTGCTGATGTGCCAATGGACTTTGTTTATGGAGAATGCGGATGTTGTGGATCGTTGGTGAAGTATAAATCTCAATGTAAAAAATATAAATGTGGTGTATGTTTCACCATTGTTACGTTAAAGGAAGATGATGATGATGGTGGTTATGGTGGTGGTGGTGATGGTATAGAGAAAGTGTTTGATTATGATGAATTTGAAATTGTTGTTGAAAAGTGTTTGAAGGATTATAGGAAAAATAAATTGAATGTTCATTTGAGTTTTAAACCAGTGGAAGATTTTGTTATGGGAATTTTTGGTGATTCTAGGATATTAAATGAGGCGTTTAATCTTAATGACGGTAATGCTGAATTGTTATCAATCAACTTAAATTTCAAGAAAGTGGTTGATTTTTACAAGTTCTTACTAAATTTACCAACTACTAGACCATATTTGAAATTATTGATCAAAGCTAATGGTTGTTTAGTTAATTGTGGGAAATCGTTAACTGAAGTGGAAGATTTAAGATGGTTGTTTATATTATTAGAGCTCCCGACGTTAAAAGATGCTCATTATTTGAATCGAAGTGTTTCTAATTTCAATGAATCAAATCAATATGATAGATTTCAAACTCCAGAGATCAAAACTTTATCATTTCAAATATGTAAAAGAGTCATTGGCTTACTAGCAAATTCTAAGATTGAGATAAAAAGCTCGTTGCCATTTGCACTTTATAAATCATTATCAAAAAGTTTTAAAGATAGATTTGATTATACTCCACATGATTGGTATAAGCAGAAAATTGAATTATTAAATATTTACATCACATTTGGTTTATCTATAATTATGAACAACCGAGAATTTGATCAAGATATAACACCTTTGAATGAGAGACCAAAAACTAAGGATTACATAGCTGATAGTCCAACTCTTAAAGATTATTCAGAATCAGAGAAACTGAATCCAGTTATTAAACAAATGAATGAACTAAATAACACTATGGCTTTTAAAAATTCAGGTCAAGATTATCAAAACAGATTTTTCAAAAAATTGGGAATTTCAACAAGATTAACCAATAGACATACAGTTTCATCTGAGTTTATCAATGAAATTATTTGTTCCATGATTACAAGGGAATCTTCCAGTTTAAACAGATCAAACTCTAATTCCACCAATTTTAATGCTATGAATTGTAAACCACAGGTTGTTAAATTGAAACCATTGGATTATGAATCCAATTGGCATATTCATAATGGATTAAAATTATTGTCATTTTTCTATAGAATTAAACCACAATTCAATCAACAAGTGTCTGATAAATCTATAATAAAGGATGATTTTTTCTATAATTCAATTGTTGATTTTATTGATGTAATTGAAGATTTTGAAAAATGGGAATATTTAGGTATATTAATGAATATGAATTTTAAACATAGCAATAACCAGATGATATCAACAGAAAGAGGAGTTAATTTATTTAAAAATTTCAAACTTTGTGAATATCCATTCATATTATCATTAGGTTGTAAAATCAATATATTAGAGAAAGAAGCAAAATTCATCAAAGAAAGAGAAAGTGAGGAAGCATTTAAATTAGCCATTAATGAAAATAAAATTGTTGATTTATATTTAAGGATAAAAGTTCGAAGAGATAGAATCACATTGGATTCATTAAACTCTATCAAACGTCATTTACAAGATTTGAAAAAATCAATTAGAATTGAATTTATTGGAGAACCAGGAATTGATTTAGGTGGTATTAAAAAAGAATGGTTTCAGTTATTAATTAAAGAGTTATTTAATCCCGATAATGGGATGTTTGTTGAAAATGAAGAGTCTGGATTATATTGGTTTGCATATGATCCAATTGAAACTAATAAAGAATTATATTTTTTAGTTGGAATTATATTAGGTTTATCAATTTATAATTCCACTATATTGGATTTGAAATTCCCTGTTGTTTTATACAAGAAACTGTTGAATAAATTTGATTATAAAAAGGAAGGATTGATTAGTTTAAGAGAGTTGAGTCCATATACAACTAATGGTTTGCAAGAATTGATTAATTGTGAAAATGAAGATGAAATTAATTCAATGGGGTTAACATTTGTCACCAGTTATAAAAATCAATTTGGAGAAATTATTGAAGTTGAATTAGTTGATAATGGGAGTGATCTTCCAGTCACTTTACAAAATAAATTTGAATTTGTTGAATTATGGAGTAATTTCTATCTTAATAAGAAAATTGTTGATCAATTTACTGCATTTCAAGAAGGATTTGAAAAAGTTGTTGGAGGTAATGGGATTTCATTATTTTCAGGAGAAGAATTACAAAAATTGATTTGTGGAGATGGTAGTGGTGGAGCAATGAAAGAAAATGAATTTGATATTGAGGTGTTGAAAAGTGTTACTAAATATAGTGGATTTGAAAGCAGAGAAGATGCTGAGAATGATTTAGTTGTACAATGGTTTTGGGACTGGTTATCCCACTGTTCTTTACAAGAGAAACAACTATTGCTCAAATTTGTCACTGGATCAGATCGTTTACCCACTACAGGAATCAGTGGATTAGTGTTTAAAATCTCTAGGATGTCTAATTGTTCAGTGCAAGGCCGTCTCCCAATTGCCCATGCGTGTTTCAACCAGTTAGTGTTGTTTGACTACTTGAGCTATACGCATCTAGCTCAATGTCTATCCCGCAGCATTGTTGAATGTGAAGGTTTTGGACTTAAATAAATTAAATAAAGTGAAATATTTTACTAATCGATTTGTCATAAACTGTGTAGAAATGAGTAATTGCTGACTAATCTTTTAAACATAAAAAACTGACCAATCAAAAAACGTTCATTTGGAATTTTTGTGGTTCGCGCCGCATTTTGTTTTCTGATTGGCGAAATTTTCAAACTTGGAAACAATTTTTATTGGAAAATGTCCAATTTTTTTATTATTTTAAACATTTGAAGAGAATTAACAAGAAATCAAAACAATGCTTTCCAACGTCTTGCGTGCCAGAAGCCTCGTCACCTCAACCAGACTACTTTCAACTTCAGCTTTAGCTGCTAAATCAACTTACAGAACTCCAGATTTCGGCAACTATCTAAAACCAGAAGGTTCTACTGATAAAGGTCGTGTTTTCACTTATTTCACCGTTGGTTCCCTTGGTTTATTAAGTGCTGCTGGTGCTAAATCCACAGTTGATGCTTTCTTAAGTGCATGGGCAGCTTCAGCCGATGTTTTAGCTATGGCTAAAATTGAAGTTGATTTATCTGTTATTCCAGAAGGTAAAAATGTTGTTGTTAAATGGCAAGGTAAACCTGTTTTCATTCGTCATAGAACCGCTGCTGAAATCGATGAAGCTAATCAAGTCGATATTTCCGCATTAAGAGATCCTCAAACCGATGCTGATCGTGTTCAAAACCCAGAATGGTTAGTTATGTTGGGTATTTGTACACATTTAGGTTGTGTTCCAATTGGTGAAGCTGGTGATTTTGGTGGTTGGTTCTGTCCTTGTCACGGTTCCCATTATGATATCTCTGGTAGAATTAGAAAAGGTCCTGCTCCTTTGAATTTAGAAGTTCCTCAATATGCTTTTGATGGTGATAAATTAGTTGTTGGTTAAGCTTGCTGCTTGCTATTCCTCAACTTAATTGTGAATATTCCCCTTTCCTTCCCCCCCCCCCCTTTTAATGAACTTTAACAACATCAAAATCAAAAGAAACAATAAATCAAATAAACCATAAAAAAACCTTCCTCAATTAATATTTAAAAAAATTAGTCAAAAAAAAAAAAAAAAAATAAAAACTAAATCATCATTATTTATCATTCATTATTTATTACTTTCTTTTGGATCTTTTTTTCTTTGATGTTGTTGATATATGAAAAAAATTATACTAAAAAAAAAAGTACATACAGTTTACAATATAAATGAATTATCAATTTTAGACATTTTTCAGGCGCTTATAAGATTATGTAAATGGATTCAACAATTATAATAATTAAACTTTTTTAAAACCGAATCCAAATCATCTGGTAATTTCTTCCATTCTTCTTCTTCCCATTTATTCATTTTCTTTAAACTTTTCTTATAAACATGTTCAACTAAACTTAAGTTGAAATCAGAATTGTTTTGCCCATTATTATCACTATTCTGTAAATCTCCAATAGAAAATGGTTTCTTCTCCAATAAACATTCGACATAAATTGGTAAATTAATTGGTTTATAATCACAACTATATTTCATTTTCCAATAAACACTCCAATGTAACTTAGCATATTGTGGTAATGATCTTCTTCTACCAAAATTTGGTGTATAATTATTTTGCCAAACATCTTCTTTATTTTCAATTTTTTTACCAATTGGCATCAATTCAAGTAACCACCAAAATAAAACTTCTAAAATTGATGTATTACCTCTACCATCATATGTTGGAATTGGAATCTCCGGTAATTTAAAATAAATATTGAAAACTGTGTTTTTCAATCTTGAAAAATTGGTTGATGATGATGGGGTATTTGATCCATTACTGGATCTATTTGTACTGATAATTTCATCAATAACTGCATTCGCAGCTGTTGACTTTTCACAATCCTGCTTATTAACAGTACGTTGAATTGTATTCATATAAACACCTTTAAGGAAAAATTCAGTTAACGTATCGTTCTCTTCAATCATTTCACATGACCTAAAATCAGGAATATATTCAACATTTTTATTCAAAATTGAACTTGTATATTTTAAAATCTCCGACCTTTCTTTTCTAGAAATTTCATGTGTTAAGTTATTACGTTCAAACGACAAAACGTCATGAATACATGATAATAAACTATCAATTGATGAGTATCTTTCTGAAAATTTAACAATAAAATTTTTATCAAACTTAACACCTCTTTTAATTGATTCTGCAATTATCCATCTTAATGGTAAATGTGCTGAAAATTGACCATTTGAATCTGATGGCCATGATCCTCCAATATCACAATGATCTCCTGGAAACCATAATTCTTGATAATCTCCATTAAGAAATTTATCTTTATCAATTGTAGAATTAGTTGATGACTGTGTTCTATCACTTAAATTCAAAAAGGGTTTATAATTTGGATTGGTGAGATTTTTAATTGAGTTTGAAACATTTTTAAATTTCTCTAATTCAGTCAAAATTCTTTTAGCCTTGACACTTAAATTGTTGGCAACATAAGAATTTTTTGATTTGTTTCTATCATTACTTTTTTCCCTTAAAAGTGGTACATTCTTTTCATGATTATTTACAATTTCCAATTCTTCACTTGATTCATCTTCTTCAATACTATCTTCTTCTCCATCTTCTTCTCCATCTTCTTCTCCATCTTCTTCTCCATCTTCTTCTCCATCTTCTTCTCCATCTTCTTCTCCATCTTCTTCTCCATCTTCACCTTCAGCTTCTAGAATCTCATCAAGAGTGTTTCTTGATTCACTTAAACTTGAGTTGGTTGGTGTTCTAGTATTTTGTTGAGAACTAGTGGCTGTTGAATTCATTGCATTTGTGGTAACTTTACTACTGTTTGAACTAGTATTCAACAATGATGATGTTGATCCAAAAAGAGTAGGTTTGTAACTATGTGGAACCAACAAGTTCTGTTTGAACTTCCCACGTCTTTCATCAATACTAACAGCATGGCAAATATATTTAACATGATTGAGTTTACAAGAAAATGGAAATAACCTGTCACTTAAAAACCCAACAGAGTTGACTGTATCAAAAATCCCAATAAATTCAATATTAACTGTGTATGATCTAGCAAATGTTCTTTTATACTATGAAAGAAAGAAAAAAAAAAAAAGAAAAAAAAGAGGTTAGTGTTTTTCAAGTAGATTATTCTTGAGGAGTAGTTACTTACCTCTACTAATAACGTAGTTGAATAATCAGGTTGACTTGGTTGTGAAGCATACTCCCACGCATTATAAATATCCCATGCACTTTCAGCCAAATGTACCAATCCTTTCTGTAATAACCCAACACGACCAATCATTGATGCCAAAACCCTTGCCATGAAAGCACCACGACTAAAACCAAACATATAAACCAAATCACCCTTTTCATAATTCAAGATCAAAAACTTGTAGGCACTAACAATATGGTCGCTCAAAGTACATGCAATCATCGAATCAACAACATCCATAACAGTCTTCTTATTGAAATTTGCTGTGAACCCATTGGCCAATTTCACGTTCATTGAGGCACCAATTCCTGGCTGGTAGTAGCACATTTGAGAGTCGCTATCAAGCATGCGGTACAATTTCAACACATTGGAGTACGGAGCTGGTCCAAACTTGTTATCAGTACCATCAAAACACAAGATGAGATTCTTCATTGTTGTTGTCAATCTGTTGATATTTGGTTCCAAACCACAGGGATTTCACCTGGTATTTGTACTTTAATATTAAGACCCGTGCCTCTATTCGCTAGCAGTGCTGCAATTGCACCACTGTCGTCACCATTTGCAGCGTCGTTTAAAGTTTTTGCCACAGAAATTAGTTTGTGTTTTTGTGAAATCAAAATATCTTTTTTTTGCAATTTGGTTTTTTTTTTTACGGTTTTGTGTCAAAAAAAATTTTGGAAGTTGCTGAATTCATTCAATCTCAAACTATTTAAGCCGGATCAAAACGTCGAACTGAAAGAAAAAAATGTCGTTTGTACTCAAGTTGTTTGCCAAAAAAGTATGTCAAAGTTGTTTGTGTGATTAGAGGTGGAAATAACTAAACTTATTTTTTTTTTTACAGGCACTGGGCAAAATTGATGTTGGAAGCAACGATGATGCTTTTTACGAAGAAGTATGTGTGTTCTTTGATCATGATTCCAGTAGGTATAGCTAACTTTTTTAAAATTCAGATCCCACATAGTGAACTAGGATTGTTCCAAAGACAAGGTGCTAAAAGAAGGAAACCAATTCCTCAAGGTTTATCAGAAAACGATGCTAAAATATTGAAATCTGTGAGAAATCAAGCTTATTATCTAGATATGTGCTTCTCTCTTTGTGGACTTATGTTTGGATTTGCGGGTCTAATAGGCTTGCTTCCATGGATTGGTGATGCTTTATGTTTATACTTCTCCTATAAATTAATGGAAAAAGCAAAAGAAGTGGATGGTGGCTTGCCCAAATACATTCAGGCACAAATGAGTGGTAATATTGCCTTTGATTTTGGAATCGGTCTGATCCCAATTTTGGGTGATGTGGTGAATGTGGTATATAAAGCCAATTGCAGAAATTGTTTGATTTTAGAGAATTATCTGAAACATAAAGCTCAGAAAATGCAAGAAACCACAGCTCCACTTGATCCACATGCTTCTGTTCCGTCACAGCCATCATCACCAGCAATTTCTCCTACTAAAAAACCAGATGTTTAAAAGTTAAATTAAACTACAGATTAACACTTGCCAATACTGTGTATAATTTTTTTTT
This sequence comes from Starmera pachycereana, assembly GCA_030570535.1. Classification (NCBI taxonomy): domain Eukaryota; kingdom Fungi; phylum Ascomycota; class Saccharomycetes; order Phaffomycetales; family Phaffomycetaceae; genus Starmera; species Starmera pachycereana. The sequence continues at coordinate 75,118 of JAJLVW010000026.1, forward strand.
ACCAAAACCAATATATTAAAACTTTTAGTGGAACCATGAACAAATTTATTTAAAATCTTCATCGGACGCACTCTTAATCGCATCACTCCCAGCAACAAATTCCGGATCATTATCACTTTTATCGGCACCATAAATGTTTGGAGAATGACTTTCTTCATCTTCCAATGGATGTGATAAAAATTTTATTATTGAATCTTTATCTTTAGTAATTGTAAATAAATCTTCTGTATTCACTCCATTAAATTTAATAGGTAATTCGGTCTCTGATAAAATTTCTGGTGAACTCCAATCATGTGGATTTATATTGAAATTTGTTATATTTGAATTACTTGGGAAATTCCCATTATTATCAGTAGTTTCAATAATTAATTCATTTGATCTAAAAGTTGATTGTTCATTCCACATAAAACTTCCATTATTATTATCAGTGAAATGATTATCAGCTTTACTAGATGTAAATTTGTTTGAATTTCCCCAATTTTCAGATGGTGATTGAAATCCATTATAGTGTTCTGATAATGGTGAGCTTGCCCAATGAGATTTATAATGAGTTCTTATAGCTTCATGACTAATTCCGCCATCTGATGATGATGAATCTAAACATATTGCATCTTCTATTGATTTACCACTAGTGAAATTGTTGGATTTTGAAGTATTAATGGGTTTTTTAGGTGATTGTTTTTGTCTTCTTATCACATGATCCACCGGTTTCGAATGCTTATTTAGGTTCAGAATTGACGAAACTGGAACTGAACTTCCATCAAATCTTGAAATTTGAGGAAATGAGTTTCTAATTTGTTCTTTAGTTATTTCAGAATCTGAGCTGCTTGCACTGATTGAATTATTATAACCTGAAGCTTCTAACCCATTTGGATTGAAAGTCTCTGGAAAATCTCTATTATTAACTTTCTTAGATTTAAGATAATTTAAACATCTTCTTTTATTATTTCTTAATTCATCAGTATTTGAACTTGAAGAACTTGAAACTGAAAATGATCTCTCACGATTATAAAGCTCTTGTGTTGTTGTTTGTGTTGGTGTATTGATCGGCTGTTGTTGTGGATTTTTTGATTTTAATTCCTGCACGGTCCCTGAAATTGTGCTTGATGTGTTCCTCTTTCTTTCCATGACCTTATTATAAATATCTGCAATTTTCATATTCAGTTTATTAGTGTCTTGAATTCTAGCAATCAAATCGAGAGAATAATCACCTTCAAATTCACCTCCACTTGTGGAAAGATATGGACCTTGTTCTGAATCTGAGTTGTTTTTGTTGTATCTTTTTCTTTTTGGCCCAGTATAACCATTCAACGTTCTTCTTCTTCTTGATGAATGATTCACACCAAGTAATCCCCCATTTCTTGCAATTTTACTAGGTGTTGGTGGTAGGCGTGTTTTAGCTTCAATAACTTCTTTAATGGACATTCTCGAGACATTAATTTCAAGCTTCAATTTCTTGGTAGCTGGATGTAGTTCATCTATCTGTATCACATCTGGCCAACATTGGTTATAAACAAGTTGATGTCTGCAACATCTTGGACAATATTCCTTGAAAATATGTCTATCATTCACTTCAAAATAAACTGCACAATTTTTACAGTCGTAGATATTACTTTTATCTCTTTGTGCACTATAAAGTGATCCACTGTATATCTTGTGTAGTCTTTTATTAGTTCTTCTCTTTCTTCTGACCTCTATTGGTAATACTTGCTCTAATGATAATGAATCAACTGAATCATCTTTAGGACACAGTTGTAATATTGTTTGCCTCAAGTGTACAAATTCAGTACCAATTGGAGTAAAATAAGTTTTATTACCTCTTTTACGCAAAGTTCTTCCTCCAACGTTAACACCTGTTTCTGGATCTTTTTGGTACTGTCTCAACGATGTTCCTAGTGTCGCTAATTGGTCTCTTGGTCTTTTTCTATGTACTGTGGTGTGTTCCTCGGGAAGTAGGACCATATTGGATGAACTTTCCTCATCCTTATCATCGTCTTCTAATTCACCTTCTTCGGAATCTAAAATGATAATTTTAGTTGGTTCTGGTTGTTCTTCTATAGCTTGAGCTAGTTTGTCATGTTTCTTTTGTTCATGTTCATTTTCTGAAGATGAATCATCGGTAGAAATTTGAATGATTGGGTCATTTGGAGGTTTAACAAATTTATTTGGATTGAAGAAACCTTTCTTATTTCTTTCACAAGATGCACATAAACAGTCTTTGTTATCTAAACCAAAATACGAGATTGAATAACATACTGTTATTTCTTCTCCTGGTAAGATAGTTTTAATTGTTTTAATAGCAGCTCTTCCATGAGCTTTAGTGAATTCACAATTTGGTTCACAATCATGGTTTGTGAATCTTATTGGTCCCAGCATTAAATGTGGTGCTTCCTTCCCATTACGATCAAACATCTGAATCACACTAAAATCACTTCCTTCCAGTGTGTCTTCTTCTTCTTTAGAAAGTTTGGCAAATGTACCAGTCAAGAATTCTATTATAACACCAGGTTCAAACTCTCTTCTTGCAACGACACATGACTCTAAAGCTCCTGTTCTTTGAATGTATCTATCACTGGTATTTATCTCAAACCCACATTTATAAGTGTAGATATCAATATAACTCTTGAGATGCTTTTTAAACTCCATCGTAGTGTATGCATCATTAAAATGATTAATCAGTCGTCTCGTAGATTCCAATTGCATGAACTTTTCCGTGAAACCTTTCACATCAGGTGTCTTTTGTGCTCCTGTGATGTGCGTCCGAAGCAAATGCAACATGATTTTCGGCGAAGCTGGTTTCTCAACTTTGAAACCTTTATTTACTTTTCTTGAATTGATCCAATAAAAAACATTGTCCACCAGCACCGTCGTCAAGTAGTCGTCACTCTCTGCCAGTTCCTGCCATCCAATGGTCCCTCGGGCAGGTGTTGCAATCTGCGGTGAGTGAGACTTTTGTTTCTGCCCATTGTGTAGATTGTGAATATTGGACATAACTGATCTACTTCTTCTTTCCGTAGTAATTGTTTTATAGCAGTGATGGAGATGCTCTAAAACCAATAAGAACTGTGTTCTGTTGTGGTGTGAAATGTCGTTTTTGTTGCGCTAGCTACCACTCCAGGCTCTGCGCCCAGTTGCCAAAGATTCCTTATTTCAAGTTCAAGTTCTACTACATTGTTTTTGTTTTGATATCGCATGAATTTTTTGGAAAATATTTACAATCAATTTTTTTTTTTTACTTTTAGCTGAACTTCTAGTAATGAAGCATTCAAGAGTTATTTCGAGAGCTACAAATTATCATATTCATCATGTAAAATATTCCTTTATGTGTATTTCTCTGTTTTCAAAAGAAAAGAAAAAACAGTGGTAAAATCATGCTGTTTCTGCCATCAAATCCACAATCTCTGCTGCCGGATCTACATCATGTTTAGCTGTCTCAATGTTGGTCAAAGCACGCTTGATACCAATATTGAATCTATCTGCCATTGGTGATAGTTGCTGCAAAACTTTAACTCTTTCACGGTCTTCCAAGAAATTGGTTTCTAACATTACATTATTAAATTCATCTAATGAGGTCAAATTTGGCACTGCTAGATCGTTATCAAAACAACTTAATAAGTCCATTTGTTGTAAGACACTATAGGTAGAAGTTGTAGAAATGATCAATAAACGACGTTCTTTTGGTGGTTTTCTTTTCAAATAAACTTTCAAAACTTGTAAAATATTATTGGAAAATCTTGGTCCAATTGGAACCCAATCCACAATTGTTTCAATGGAGTCAACAACTAAAATATTCAATGGAGATCTATAGCTGTCTCTGAAAGTGTTATCAATATAAGCAATTTTAGCTGTTTCTGACATACCGGCCATTTCTTCGGGAGATATCATTCTAATAAATGGGAATTCAGATGCTAATGCAATTGCAGCAGCTAATGCAGTTTTACCAGAGCCAGAAGGACCATGCATAACAATAGAAACTAATCTAGTTCTCTCAGATTCTTTGACTTGACGAACATATCTTTCACCGGCTCTTAAAATCTCATCAATTTTTGGAGAGAATTTCAAAATTCCACCTTCAAGACAAGTTTTCAAATCTTCTTCATTAACACCAAATGCAGGTATAACTTCATTCAACGCATTTAAAAAATCATTTCTAGTAACTTTCATATCAGCAATATCTTTATTATTAAAATTGGTTATTCCTTTACCAACATTAACTTTAGAGTTAATGGCAAAAGAACTTGCACTTTTAACTAAACCTTCAATTTCAGCACCTGAAAAATTTTTAGTTAAAGCAGCTAATTCATGTAAATCAACGTCTTTAGCAATCATATTATTTTCTCTCATTTTTTTGGTTTGAATCTCTAAAATTTGAAAACGACCTGGTTCATCTGGTAATTTGATTTCAACTTGAACTTCAAATCTACCTGGACGCAACAATGCATTGTCAATCAAATCACGACGATTTGTCATACCAATAACCAAAATGTTATTCAATTGGTCAACACCATCCATTTTAGCTAACAATTGATTGACAACGTTATCACCAACACCAGTACCATCACCTCTAGAACCTCTTTGTTTGAAAACAGAATCCAATTCATCAAAGATAATAATATGTAACGAAGATTCTTCACCTTTAGCTTTATATTCAGCTTCTGCATCTTTAAATAAATTACGGATATTTTCTTCAGAAGAACCAACATATTTACTTAGGATTTCTGGACCATTAACAATTTTAGGTTCTCTTGCATTCAACATGGTACCAATTCTTCTTGCAATCAAAGTTTTACCAGTACCAGGAGGACCAAATAATAATAAACCTTTAACATGACTTATACCCAATTTTTCAATAACAGAAGGTGGGAAAATTCTACTAGCAAATGCTCTTCTGAAAATTTGAGTAAACTCTTTATCCAAACCACCAACACCCATATCCTCAAACTTAAAATCTGGTCTAATGATTGCATCTGATCTTGGTCTAATTGAACTTGATTTTAAATTGACTAACCCATCGCGACCTTTATAAAAATTGACAATGGATTGAGGCAATAATAAACCTTTAGTTTGAATATCAGTTGAAGTTGGTCCATTATTCTCTAAATCAGCTAAATCAACAACTTGAATACTTTGAACTTTAACCTCAAAGATAATTCCTTTAAAATCAAATAAGAACATTTGAGTAGGAGATAAAATTTGGGATTGGAATTTACCAATTAATGATTTCGATAATTCATCTTGATCAAAAGGTTGTTGAATTGCTCTGGCTTTATTCTTAAATGAGATTTCCAAATTTAATGTACCAATATAAGGTTGTTTGCCCGTCTCTGAAAAAATATCATATTTTCTTGCTTGAACCGGTTCATTCATGGAGACACCAGCCCAGAACCTTTGAGTCCCATTGAGTCCTAATACACCTTTTGGGGTCTCATCAGAGTGTCTTGTAGTAAACACGAAGAAATCATTGATTTCAAGATGAACGTTATCTGGAAAATCGTCCCTGTTAACAGAAACAACGTTCCCTAAAGCATAGCTATTATCAGGAGAGGATCCCACAAACATCTGTTTCAAAGGTCCTGAACCTGATCCTGCACCAGCCGGTTGATGTGCTGGTAGCTGTTGTCTATTATGATTAAAAGGCAGCTTGTTTACTAACCCACCGCCAAAACCGCCACTGTTTGCTGGCTGCACAGAGTTCCCAGATTTTCCAAATCCAAATTTGTCCATTGTTTTGAGCTTCAATTGGCTGTCTTTTTTGGCTTCTCCTTGGTTTGAAATTATTGATATTTCTATTTAAACAACAAAACAACAAAATTAACAGAAGTTTTGTAAAGACAGAATAAAGTTACTAAATTTGGAGTTTTTGGCGTAAATTTTGCTGCCAAACTGCTGGAAGTAGACGTTTTGGCAGTAAATTTCAATTAATTTCTACAAAAAGTGTTTAAAAGAGCGTATATTTGACAATATTAGATCAATTAGCTGCTTCTGATGCTTCTGATTCTGGTTCTTTCCCAGTGGTCATCAGAAACATAATTAATCCGGGAACAATGTACATCCAATATTTCTGTATAAACGACTTCTCTGGCTAAAAAAAAAAAAAAAAACAAGGTTAGTTTTGTGTTTTGTAAATGGCTTAATCAAAATCAACCTACCTCCTGTTCATCAGCAGTGTCTGTTTGTAGCTCATTAGTTCCTGCTTGCTTCGGGATTTTGTTGCCTGTTGCTGTCGTCTTTTTATTGTGATTGATATTCAGATTTGGCAGATCTGCTTTTTTTGCTGGCTTGACAACCGCATTGATGCCTTCCATTTCTGAAGGAGACAGTGCTAGAGAAATGAAGTCTCCATTTTTCTTTACAATCAACGTCAAGTCTAACTTCAGTGGATGTGTGATCTGGTGAAATAGAACAAAAAAAGTGTTAGTATTGTGAAAAATTTCTAGACTATAAGAAATAAACAAATGAGCTATCGCACCTCCATGTAATTGCTGCACACAAATTCTCCTTTATCTTTCAAACCTATACAGTATTTCCCTTCCGTGATTGTGTGCGCTTCCTCGGACAATTTGAAAGTTGGTTTTGTAGTCACTTCATCATAATTCAAATATCCCAAATTTATTAGTTTGTCATCATTCAAAGACTTTGCATAAAGCTTTGATTGCGCTGAGCTCAGTGATAGCAGTGAAATCAGCACTATTGCAAAGCTAAAGGTGGGAAACTGCATTTTTTTCCCCGTGTTGTGTCTTTGTCAAAATATCAAAAAGTTGAAAATATTTTGAAAACTGTGAATTTACTTTACACGTAAAAAGGAACAGGTAAATCAGCAGCTCAAAATGTTTCTAAGAAATTCAGTGCCATTGGTGATATGGTTTGCTGCAGTGCATGCTTTGTTCAGTGTCAATGACGACCTTTTCAGCTCTCCAAAATACTCTCTGAATTTTGATAACGATCAAGTTTTATCGATTGAGCAGTCTAATCACCTTCTGTCCACATCCAACACTCAAGAAATAAGCTATTTGAAAATCAAACGTGACTCAATGGACTATCTATGCAGTTTTCCAGAAGTTTCAAACACTACAGAAGACGACTTTTCTTATTTCAACCATTCTATTGATTTCAATAATATTATTAGAGAATCTCTCAAGGATGGTTGTATGTTTTATAATGCAGGATACTGGAGTTATGTATTTTGTCAAGACTCAGAAATAGCACAGTTTGCTGGTAATGGTAAGCAATATTTTGATGGTACAGCTATAAAATTCGTCTTGGGTAAATTTGATAAATCAAATAGTGACGATCTAAACAATTTGACTTTAAATAAAAAAGGTGATGTTTGGTACATTAAAGAAATAGTTGATGGTGGTACAGTTTGTGATATAACTAGAAAACCAAGAAGCTCAGAAGTGCATTATGTTTGTGATGCAAATGCTAAAATCCCCGCTATAAATTGGGTCAAAGAATATAAATCTTGTGGATATCTAATAGAAATTAGTATACCTCAATTATGTGAATTTGATTTCTTAAGACTGCATCAAGAAGAGGAATCTACTCAAATACACTGTCAACCAATTGAAACCTCAAAGCAAAAAGAATCACTATCTTTAAACTTGAATGATTATAAACTAAATACACTAGGTCATCATGTTTTCTTAGCTCAACCTTTTTCAAATCAAACAAACTTATCAGTATTATTATATACAAACTCTGATGAAGAAAGATTATTGAATGATCTAATGGATGCTTTAGTTACAGGAAAGGAAAGATTATTTAAAGCAAGTAATCAACTGGTATCATTTAATAAATTAAAAGCATTCACATTTCAAGCACATGTTTATGATTACAAACGTGAATTTTTAACAACTGTTAAAATAAGACTGAATAATGGTGCATTAAGTACCGTTGGAACATCTGTTAAAGAAGACTTTGATGAAAATTTTGTTGATATTGAATTAAATCATATCAATGTTGAAAGACATCCAAAACCTAATTTACCACCGATGGGGAATGTAGTTTCAACTGAAACTGAAACAGTGACTAGATACATCACTATTTCTAGCACTGTTGAAGATTATCCAAATGAAACAAATGATGCAATAACAAAGTCAATTAATGATCATGATGAATTATAATCTACAAATTTAATAAACAAGTATAATGGGGGAAATAACCTTCATTTTCATAATAAAAAAAAAAAAAAAAAAAAAACCTTAAAAAAAAAAAAAAAAAAAAAAAAAAAAAAAAAAAAAAAAAAAAACTCATTAATATACCAATCTAATGAAACCCTTCAAATTGTTTCAATCCAACTCAGAAACATTACTAAATTTTTTCCCAGTTTTAACTAAATTATCACTGATTTCTCTTTTCAATTTGATATTTAAATCACTTAAATTTAAGTTATTTGCATCACCAGTCCATAATCTTAAATAAATAACTAAATCACGAATGATTTTACAATCTTCATTATTAATCCATTCTTGTGGGAATTTTTCAACTAATTTACATAATGAAATAAATGATAGTAAAGTTAGTTGAGTTTTCTGTAAATTTATAAATTTAATTAATTTGAAAACTTTCTCTTTTTCATTTAATTTAACATAATTTAAGATCGTGGAACATGTTAATGCATTGAATAAATCTTGTGATAATAAGTTTTTAAAATTTGGATTAATTGGATTTTTTTCAATTATAATATCAGATTCTGAATCTGATAATTCTGGATCTGAAAAATCTGAATCTTCCTCATCCCCATCATCTTCAATTAAATCAATCTCTTGTTCATCATTTGTGATGATTTTTTTTGATTCAACACTTATATTAACTTCATCTTGTTTATTTTCAACAACAACTTTCTGACTAATTGATTCTTCATTGATAATTTTTAAAGCTTGGTTCAAATATTTTTCATTTAAAATTGATTTGAATAATTTGATTCTGATATCAATAATTGATCTTTCAATACATAAATTTTCAGCAAATGTTAATTTATTCCATAATTCTTGCTTCAGATTTTTCAATTTTTCATTATCCAATTTAGAAATTTGTTCTTCACTGAAAATCAATTCAATATAATCTAATAAAACTTGACGAAAAATTTCATTTGATCTAATATTCATTGTTAATGATTTATAATCAGTATTTGATAGATGATCATTAGTTAATAATTGATAACCTAAATCAGCAAAACCTTCATTACAATTGAAATTGATATCATTCTTCATGGCATAATTCAAAACTCTTTTAAAACATTCAGAGTTATTGAAATTACCATTAGAATTCAATTGTAGATCTTTAAAAAAAATTCTCAAGTTTTTATTTGGAACTTTTTGATTACCAATATCATTCAAAATTTTTGATAAATAAGAATCCATGTTAAAAATCGATAAAGTATCACTATATGTAAGTAATAATTTCCCAACAATTAGTTTACCAAAATTAACTTCAATTGATGATTCAAAATTTTGTAATTTGATGAACAAGAAACCCAACTTCCAAGTTGAGAAATTAGAAGAATTCAATAAAACTGAATTGATTAATTTTGATGCATTTTCATCTGATATAACTTCTTTAGATTTGGTACCTAATTGAATATAAACCAAATCATTCAATAAATGATACCAACTAGTCAAAGTATTTTCACAAACAGTTGTAGTTTTCAAATCCTCATCATCTTTTAAATCATCTTTGGTAAATGATAATTGAAACAATGGATAAATTAAATAAACAACAGTTGACGCAATCAATAAGATTTTGAAAATATTTATAAAATTTGTGAAAATCTGAGTTTGGAAAATTGGGAATGCTGATAAACCTCTATAATCATTAGTGTTTGTAGCAAACATATTTTGAGTCATCATTGTAGCCATTCCACCCATCATAACTTTGACTGGTAAACCCATTTGGTATTGATTATTATACTGCTGTATATACTGGTTGGGTTGTGGTTGAGTTGTGTAGTTGTTAGATACTTGTTCATTAGGTTGTAAAGGAGATGATTGTTGATGAGGTGGAGTGTGTTGCTGAGATTGAGGAGGAGTAATTTGTTGTTGAGGAAATTGATTGAATAATTGTTGATTTTGAGGTAAGCTAGCAATATAGTGTTTTAATTGATCATTTTCTTTCAATAGCAAGCTTGTTTTTGTCTCCAAATGTTTGATATATTCAGTGGCTTTACTCAAGACACTTGCCTTATTAACTTTAGAAGCTGGAGATAACCCATCAAGATCATCAATAGTTGTTGATTCATCCCCTGCAGCAATTCTTAAAGCTGGAACAGCATCTCTTAATGCAACAATTTTAGTATTTATATTGGTTCTATATTTTTTCTCAATAACATTGTGAACGGTTCTATCTTTTTTAGGAGGTTTTATGATTTTGGCTGTTGTTTTAGATGTTTTTTTGAATTTTGAATTCAATTCATTATCTGACTCTTCATCTGACTCCATTTCTGATTTTTTATCAAAGCTATTACTATCTTGTTGTTTGCTTGTATCATCGCTTGAGTTCAAAGAGCTAGCACTGTTTGATTTGGTAGTCGTTTGAGCAGTGGTGGAAGTAGATTTTGAATCAATAGTATTGATATTATTTCCAATGAAATCCAGAGACGTTGTAGAAGCTGGAGAAACAAACAATTGCATTGTAGAATTTGAAGGATTATTGTTCTCGTTGTTGGTTGAATATGAGGTTGTTTCAAAATCAGATGAAACAGGCAATTCTTGTTTGAAAGAATTAACGGGGTTATTGATTTCCTGCTGGTTTTCCATAATTGGGTTGATGAGCTGGTTTTGCATTGAGTTTTGTTGAAATTGATGCTGCTGTTGTTGATAATTAATATTGTTATTATTCAAGTCAAAGACTTCTTGTAAGTATAAGTTTTGCTGATTCAACTTCATGTTTTCTGCTTGGGACCACTCATCGTTGAAAAAGATTTCTTGTGGATTGAAATCTCCGGAAAAAGAAGAGTTTGAGCTTGTAGAGAGGTTGTTGTTGTTGCTGTTGTTGTTGTAGTCACTCATATCAGGGGATAAGGTTGGAGCTGAAGATGAAGAAAGGGTGGTCAGCAGAGCGTTGGTCTGGTCAAACGAGTAAAGAGGTTGGCTTGAGTCCATTTGAGAATAGATTGGGTGTTAGCAGATGAGTGATACTGGTCTAAGATCAGAGGGATGCCGTTAATATGGTATAAATTTGTTTCCACCTGTACTAGTAATAAAAAGCCAAATAAAGTGGTGGATTAAAGCTGAGAATGGAGCGACAAAGAGCTAATTGAAACCCTGAAGAGTGCTTCAAAACGGTATCAAAACAGTGAAAACAAAGCGCTGTGAGTTGAAGAGCAGTATTCAAGTTTTTTGTCGTTGCTCAAGAAAGCTTTAAAACTTTAAAAGTAAATTTTCTTGCAAAATTTTAAATTTTGATTAATTTTTGGTTCTTAGTTCTTGATTTTTACTTTTTAGTTTATTTTTTTTTTTTTCTAAGAGCTCATTTAAAATCCATTTAAATTGCTAAAAAACCGCTGGTGCCTAAACTTTCATCGCAGTCTCTAAGAGAACCTTCTCAATCATAAAAACCTTTGGGAAAATCAGTTACTAATGACCATCCGCAACTGAAATATTTGCTATGTGATTCGTGAAAGACCACGGAATTTAACTATTTGTGTGTCCCTTACCGCAATCCTACCTCGGTGCAGTGCACTGTGCCCTGATTGGCTGGCAGCAGTCCATGTGCCACTACAAATTCACTGCAGATCACGGCTGCGTTACGCTGGAAAATGTACGGAAGCGGCTGTTTAGACTAGGACGCCGGTTCTTGCATCACAACGCCATGGAAACATTAAGTTTCAAAATAATGTTGTCATGGCATTTTGTTTATTATCATAAAAATCAAAAGACTCGTGAGTCCTAAGTCTGGAGTAAGTAGTTATTTTTGGTTATTTGTATACAAAAAACTATGTTTTCTCACTCTAGAGTGACGAGTTTATAATATATATAGTCTTCGTTTCAACTTTCAAGTCATTATTCTATGCATAATTGCTATTTTGTCCTAGATTCCTATTTCCAATCTCCAATTTCCATACCATTTCTGAATAATCTTGCATAATTTTGGTCCCATTTTCAAAAAATTCTTTTATCTTGATGCTTGCACAATGCACAATGCATTTTAAGTTTTGATTCTTAAATCTTGATGATTTAAAATTTTAAGTGTCAAGCTGAATCACATGCATGCTGTATTATGTGGTCTACTGTGCAATGTGCATTCTATTGCTTGAGATGCTTGCAGCTTGATACGCTGTTGGTTTGGCCACACTTCCTGGATTGTACTAATTATAGGCATTAGATACATTTTGCTACCTAATATTAATATAGATTCTAAGTTCTTCAATAAATATTAAACACAAAAGAAATCCGAACAATAACACACAGCCCGGTGATTAATATTGTCGACGAAGACCTTAATCTGTCAGAAACTACATGGTCTATGATCTGTACCATAATTATGGTACATATTTTCAAACACATACATTATTAAGATATTAGCAATCAATAATTGATTTCGATATTGATCAACTACTTTATATCATATGAATTTTCTGGAAGACAGTTTCATCTTCTAGGTTACCTTATTTTCTTCATTACAGAAACTTCTCATAATCTTGCAGTCAAGTTAGTGCAAAGATGTTCATAGAAGATTCTAGAGTTTGTTTTATGTATATTCATTCTATTATGTGAGATTCACATACAATCATATTTAGAGATTTGAAAGTCTCTTACAATTTTATAGTTTAATATACATACCGGTCATTTGTTATTGTCAACTACACATTAACATCTTATTCTGTTATATTAGAGCTCGCCTTACCACTTCCATAACACTAATCATAACATTTTGGTGCTTCCAACGTTTAATTCAACAATCGAACTGTATCTATCACTTAAATCACTAGCGCTATCTTAAACATTGAGCTCACGATGTCTAAACAAGAACCAATCGTCGAAACCAACACTTTATCGACTGACACTCAAGATTCCAAAATCGAGGAGACACCAGATAAAGGTAAAGTCGTTTTAACTCGAGATGAGTACAACGACTTGTTGGCTGATATCAAATCCTTAAAGGAAGAGTTACGAAAAACCAAAGCTTCAACTCAAGCCTCATCACAAACTTCCACCAACATGGAACAAAGAGGAATCCCATCCACATCACCTCTAGGTTCTCAACCATGTTCTTCTTCTATTTCATCTGACAACACTGATCAGACCCCTCCATCATCAGTCTCATCAGTCAATCCTCCTGGTACATCAACCACTTCACAACCAGGATTATCATTGTTTCCATCCATTCCCACCTATCCACCAAATTTGACTGGTTGGGTTAACACCAACACAATCAATGATTGTTTGAAGCTAACTTCACTCAAATTCAAACATTTATCTTCAACCAATTTTAACAAGAAAACGGTTCAAAATTATTATGACCAAATCAAACATTTGTTATCCAGCTACAATCATATTCCGTCAAATTTAAGAGCAGCTTTTCTCACTAATAATGTATTACCATCTCATAAACATCTGTTTGACCATGTTATCACACAAGTTCATTTATCTGAAAACATTACTGATTGGACTGATTTTGATGAAGCTGTGAAACTGGCTGTTTCAGCTGCTCCCTCCATCTTACAGCAACAATTGGAACATTATTTACATAAACCAATAATCAATCCAATGAACTTTTTACAACAATTCATCAAAGATGTTGAAGAAACACTGAAAACTGAATCTCAACAAGAACGACATCTCACCCTCACATGGATTATGCTGATTCAACGATTCCCAGGTCTGTACAATCCTTTATGTATCAGTATTCCAAATGAATGCAACGTTCTCAACGACATCAAAGAACATCAATCTCCAACAAACTTCTACATTCAATCATCAGATATTATTGAGTTATGGGAGAAAACCAAAGAAGTGTTGGTGCATTATTTCCCAACTCTACCAAATACTGATCCATTACCTGGACATATTCATCTTCCAACCTCAGCATTTTTATTTAGCAATCGTCATAATAAAAATGCCAATCCTGTGAGATCATCATCTAAAACTCATTTCCCCACCTCTTCATTGAACAAACCAGATACTTCGAGAGAAATACCATCTCACACTATTTCATCATCCGACATGGACTCATTGATAAATCAATTTTCAAAAGTTCAAATCAATTCTGTCAATTTGAAAATTTTTCAAAAATCATCTCGGGCTCAATGCAATTTCTGTGGTGATAAATCACACAAGATTACTAATTGTAATGTTCTTCAATGGTGTGTGAATCATGATATTTTGAGAGTCAACAATAATAGAATTCAATACACAGATGGAGAACGCATCATTGCACCAGTGCCATTTCTACAACATTCTCCTGCATTATACAGATATGTTAAAATTGCAGCTTCAAAGCATAATACCAAACCTATGATTAATGCAATTAGAAAACCAAGTAGCACACAATCGAAAACTACTAGGCCAATCAAAAAAGCCTCCATCGACAATATTCTCAATCACCCAAAACCGCAACCAAGGAAAAATCCTCAGGTTAATGAAGAACCGAAATTAGATTTTACTGATCACACATATCCAACTACTTCATCACCTCCACAACCATCTCATGCAGATAATCCAACAACAACAGATCCAGATTCCAGCTGTAAGTTCACTTCGGTCAGAGTCTTGTTAAAGTTATACGTGTTGGGTAATAAATTAACGTGAAGAAGTTGTGTAAGATAATAGAACTAGAAGTTGTATTAAATGATCGATATTTATTGTAAAATATATAAAATTAAATGTAGTAAAAGAGTCTTTAAATACTTCAATTCTAAATTAATTGAAGTAATAATATGAAACACATATGAAACACTAGAATATATTTGAATATTCTAGCGGATAATAAATAAATGTTAACTAATAAATTAGTAATCTGGTGGTTTAAATCTAGAATTAGTTAGACCAATGTAATTATGCTAGAGGCATAAATGGTACAGTCTAACATTTAAATCTTGCTTTTTACAGTGTTACGTGATAAGCTTTCAAGTACTCTTGCAACGAATTGCAAAGTTCAACTTTCAAAGACTCAAAGGTTTACTGTTTGATTCAACTTGAAAATTTGAATATGATAATCGATTTTAGAACTCATATCATGATATATCTATTTTTTTTTTTTGCGAAATTATAATTATATTATAGCTTGAAAAATGATCTGTTTTTTGGTTTGTCGATTGATTTCTGAATATTTAAACTTGTATCACCATTATTGAAAGGTCAAGTTAAATGATCACTTATTTGATAACACATATTAATTTTTGGTTCTTTAAATGATATGGGGACCGAAGTGCTCTGCTCATATTGTTTTACCATTAAATTTTAACTAAAACTGGACAACCTACTTTAAAGTTGAAACTTGATACAATGAAGTACTATCGATGATTTCAAATTACGAGATGAATTAATCCTTTTACAGTGTTACACATCACATCATAGAAAAGAGTATAATTACCAATTTACTGGTCCCGACTCCCTGACAGCTGGAGTTTGGTTCAATCATTCAAAGGTTGTAAGTTGTGACTTGTAACTTGTCACCAAATTTTGGTAACTCGCTTTCAAATTTCAAATTTCAAATTTCAACTTTCAACTTTCAACTTTAATTCTAATTTTTTTGCCTATGTACCTAAACAGTAAACCCCGGCAACGTTAACGGTTTAGCATCAACCAAGTACGAGCTGCTTCTCTAAGCCTTCAATTTTCAATTTTCAATTTGCAGCTACGTAAAATTTAAATTGTAATACGTAAATTGTAGTAACACCTATAGAGTATATAGTTATATTTACTATACTGTATGAATCATGATCATGATATCATTGAAAATTGCAAATATCAATAGATTATAATTACTCGTCACACTTCACTCCTGAGTTCTCAGCCTGCTAGATTGATTCAACACTTATAATTACATTAAGATAACGCATTATATTAATAATTATATTATAAAGTCAGTTGAAGAAGCTTATATAGGTGTTTTTGATCAGACTACTAGGTTGTATGATTTCATATAAATTTTCTTGTCGAAATTATTAAAGTTACCATGATTATAAGACCAATATAGACAACATTAATCAAGATTCCACCGGTGAGAAGCTGTGCACTATATTTGATTCAAATAATTAAGGATAATAATAATAATACCAGATAAATAGCACTCTTATAAATCTAAAATCCAAGTATCTACTATATATCAACGTTCAAAGTCAACTTTATATTAATTTGATGTATACATATATGAAGAAAAGTTAATGGTGTTGAGATGTAACTGATTATGTCATTATTATAAGCTAATGACTAATAACTAACCCTGTGTGATGACATAATAAATTACTGTGTTTTTTTTTTACAGCCACCAAGTTTTTTTTTCTGGTCGTCCAACTTTTTCCAGAATTTTGTAACTTTTACTTCACAAGATAAAAAATTAAAAGGAGTTACTTTTTTTTGTTTCCTGTTATTACTAGCAAGCAAAGCGACTTCATTAAAACCGCAACTTTAAAACCATAACAAAGACATGTCTCAGAAAAGAATCACCAAAGAACTAAACGATCTAGGAAGGTATGTATCTTGCTGGCTTTGTTTGCTTGAGTTTTTGTTGTTTTTGCCACCTTGTTTTAAATATCAGTTGAGTTAGATGGTTTTTCTCAAATCAACCTCAGCTGTGTCATCTAGTATCTGACATTCTACGGCAACCATATTCCATCAACTATATCAATCAGATACTCGTTTCATTCCATTTTGTTTCCTTACAAAAGCAAGGTTTTTTCAGTCGTCAGATCAATAACTAGATACAATTAACAATACTCATAAGCAATCAAAACTACAGCAATATTTTTTTTTTGTTTTAAATGAAACACTATACTAACAACTTCAATAGAGATCCTCCATCCCAATGTTCAGCAGGTCCAGTTGGTGACGATTTATTCCATTGGCAAGCATCTATCATGGGTCCTCCAGATTCCCCATATGCCGGTGGTGTTTTCTTCTTATCCATCCATTTCCCAACTGACTACCCATTCAAACCTCCAAAAGTGCAATTCACAACTAAAATATATCATCCAAATATCAATGCAAATGGTAATATTTGTTTAGATATACTTAAAGATCAATGGTCTCCAGCATTAACAGTTTCTAAAATGTTGCTATCTATATGCTCATTATTGACTGATGCTAATCCAGATGATCCTTTGGTCCCTGAAATTGCACATATCTATAAAACAAACCCAGAACTTTATCAAAAAAATGCAAGAGAATGGACTAAAAAGTACGCTATTTAATGATTTGGTTTCAAATTCAATAGATTCCCATTTAAATTACTGGTTCCATTTTCCATTCTTCATTTTTATTTGGCATTTTATGTAAATAAATTGATAAATAAATGTGCATTTGCATTTGATAGATACATCCAGTAGTAAAATTAGTAGCTCGCTGCTCAGATCTTTGGAATCTCAGAAATTTTAAGGAATTTACCCGGCTTGATCACGTGATTTTGCTTATGTAATTTATTTGCTAATGTTTTTTTTTGCAGCAGCCAAAAAAATAAATTATAAAAAAAAAATTATAAAAAAATTTTATAAAATTTCTAGTTGGAAATTTAACAGTTGAAAATCATACAAAATGGACGGTTTGAAACTAGACTTGAGTGGTTTAAAGGACAAAGTCTCTGCCAAATTGAAGTCTCAGAACAAGAAATCAGAAAAAAGGGGTAAAAAACACTCTAAACAGGCTGCTCCAGAAGTAAAATCCAAAATTGATGAAGATTTACGTCGTGAAGCTTTAGAATTAGGTGCTACTGAAGATGATTTGAATCTTATCGCTGACTTAAAAGATGATGATGATGAATTAAGTGAGGTTGAATTCAATGATGACTCAGGTGAAAATTTAGAAAAAGATTTCAAATTAGATTTGAACAAATTTATGGATAAGATTGGTTTAAAGAATCAAGAAGCTGTTGTTGTTGATGATGAGGTTGTTGAAGAAGAAGAAGGTGTTGACAATGATGATGATCATGAAGAAGAAGAACAAGAACAAGAATCAGAAGCTAGCGAATCAGACCCAGATAAATATAAAGATGCAGAAGAACAAGCACAAGAATCAGAAGCTAGCGAATCAGACTCAGATAAATATAAAGATGCAGAATCAGAACCTGAACCTGAAAAAGAAGAAGAAAACCCACAACATGAAAGAATCAAAGTTTCAAACATTTTAGATTCTTCAAAATTGATTGTTGAACCTCGTACTGATTGGTATAATGTTGATATCAACATCACTTCATTAGAACCTCAACAATTAACTCAAGAACAGATTGATCGTTTATATCAAAGAGGTAAAGAAGCTTTAGAAACTGATAATCAAACTTATTACACTGAATTTGCAAAATCTTCTTCTCAAAAACAATTTTTATCACAAATTTTATCTGATGGTACTTTAAATGATAAAATTTCAGCATTAACATTATTAATTCAAGAAGCTCCATTACATAATACAAAGGCTTTAGATACTTTATTGAATTTCACTTCTAAAAAATCAAGAAACTCTTCTTTACAATCTTTAAATGCTTTAAAGGATTTGTTTATCAATGGTGTTTTACCAGATAGAAAATTAAGATATTTTAAAAATCAACCATTATCATTATTATTATCTAAAAAACAATTAGCTGTATTTTATTTTGAAGATTATTTGAAAACTTATTATTTTAAAATTGTTCAAATTTTAGAAAAATTATGTCATGATCCAATCATCCATGTTAGAATGAACATTGTTGGTCATATTTTTGACTTGTTAAAGGCTAAACCAGAACAAGAAGTCAACTTATTGAAATTAGGTGTTAATAAAATTGGTGATATTGATAATAAAGTTAGTGCGAAAACTTCATATCAAATTTTACAATTAGAACAACAACATCCAAACATGAAAAAAATTGTTGTTGAAGCTGTCATTGATAATGTTTTCAAATCAAATAATGATTATCACTCAAAATATTATTCTGTTTTAACATTAAATCAAACAATTTTAACTAAAAAAGAACCAGAAATTTCAAATATTTTAATTAAAACTTATTTTGCACTTTTTGAAAAATTATTAATTGAAATTGATAATATTGAAAATGATAAATCTGAAAATGATTTAAAAGAATCTAAAAAAGATAATTATAATAAAAAAAGAAAGAAAAATTTTAAAAAGGGTAAAAAAGGTGGTAAATCAATTAAACTCATTGAAAAAACTGAAAAAGAAGTTTTAGAAGAAAAAAATTCAAAATTATTTTCAGCTTTATTAACTGGATTAAATCGTGCATTCCCATTCTCAAATTTACCAACTGAAATTTTTAATAATCATTTAAATACATTATTTAAAATCACACATTCAACAAATTTCAATACAGCAATTCAAGCATTGATTTTGATTTATCAAATTGTTAAAACTCAAAATTTAAATGATGATAGATATTATAGAACTTTATATGAAAGTTTGTTAGATCAAAGATTAGTCACATCTTCAAAACAATCAATCTATTTAAATTTATTATTTAAATCTTTGAAAAATGATACAAATATTTCAAGAATTTTAGCATTTGTTAAAAGAATTGTTCAAATTTGTTATAATTGGATTAATATTGGATCAGTTTCTGGTATGTTTTATTTATTAATTCAATTAGAAAAATCAATTCCACAAATTAGAAATTTATTTCTAAATTCTCCTATTGATTATCAATTTATTGGTGAAGAAGAAGATGATGAAGAAGAAAATTTCAAAGATGCTGATAAAGAAAAAGACGAAAAAGAAAAGAAACCTAAACAAGCACCAGTTTATGATGGTCGTAAACGTGATCCAAAATTCACAAATGCTTTAAATTCTTCAATTTGGGAAATCAATGAATTTTTAAATCATTACCATCCAACAGTTCAAACTTATGCTGAAGGTTTCTTAAATAAACAAGATCAAATCAAACCAGATTTAGGATTATTTACATTATCACATTTCTTGGATAGATTTGTTTATAGAAATGCTAAACAAAAACCTCAAACTAGAGGGTCATCTATTATGCAACCATTAGGTGGTGCCCATACTGGTTCATTGTTAGTTAAAACTTCAAATGTTGTTAGTAATGAAATTCCAGCAAATACAGAAGATTGGTTCAATAAAAAAATTGAGAATTTGAAACCAGATGAGAAATTTTTCTATCAATATTTTATTAATAAAGAAACTTCAACTGCTGATAATAAAGAAGAAGAGTTTAAAGATGAAGATTTTGAAGATGAAGCTGAATTTGATGAAGAAGAAGTTTGGGATGCTTTGGTTAAATCTCAACCAGAAATTGAAGGTGGATCTGATGCAGGTTTCAGTGATATGAGTGATTTAGATGAAGACGATTTCAGTGATTTAAGTGATGGTGAAGCTGGTGGTGAAGAAGAAGAAGTTGAACAAGATGATGTTGATGATGAAGTTGATGATGAAGTTTCTGAAGAGCTTGAAGATGGTGAAATTAGTGATATAGGATCTGAATCTGAAGTTGAATTACAAACTATTGGTATGTCTGATAGTGAAGATGATGAAGAAAATGCTGGTGAAGAGGTTGATGAAAGTAAACTACAATTTTCCGATGAAGATGAAAATGAAGCTGAACTATTTAAAGGTGATTCTGACGATGAATTTAATAGTGATGAAGAAGCAGAAGCAGAAGCTGCTACATTGAAATCTAAATCTCAAAAACGTTCTAAAGATTCTGATAAAAATACACAAAGTAAGAAACAAAAGAAGAAGAAGTTTGCAGATTTACCAACATTTGCTTCTGCTGATGATTATGCACAATATTTATCTGATGATGATTGAGATGGTGGTTGTATAATAAATAGAAATAAGCATGTATTATAAGTTTGGAGTGTATGTATAATATATAGTGAATTACACTCAATTCATCAACTCTACAGCTTTTGATAATAATTCAGTTAATGTTTTCGATAGATTAAATCAGGTTGTAATATATATTAAACATTATGGATCCGTTCGTTTCTTTAGTTGTTTAACTTGTATCTCTCTTAAACGTCTAAAGCTAAAAAAAAAAAATATTTTGTTACTATATCATGTTTGTAATTTAGTATTGTGAGTTCAATATGTAATTTCTTGAAGAGAATAATTAAATAATATTGTCGATGGTCTTTTCAAAAACATGATTAATATAACTGTACTCGATTCTAGTTATTTATATAAGTGGCGAGTGGTATTTATATGACATAAAAACAAATCAATAATTAAAACAACAGTTCAATCATATGTTTTATCTATACTTTTATACTAGCCACAATTAACATTATGCGGGCGCGCCTAATATTACGTACATTAATAGTACCAATATACCACCAGAGTGCATTATGAACATGATGATTTAGATGTAAATCATAATATTATTATTTATACATCAGAGAATCAATTTTGTTTAATTCTTTTAAATTCATGAAAATCATTTTTAATTATGAACCAAAATATAGTAAATATTAAATTTAAAGCTATATAAGAATCCCAGTTATAGATTATGCACCACATTCACAGCACTTTCTGTTTAATGAAGAAAGTCTTCAAATAACTTAATTGCCATCCACAAGTTGCTAATAGCACTATAACTTGAATAATTGACCAATAAACAACCTTGGTATTAGTATTTTCACTTTGATCTCTAAACAGAGCTTCACGTTCCCTCATCAATTTTTGTTCCATTTGAATCTCTTGAACTTTATTATTTAAATTTTTAATTCTATTAGTTAAAATTGAAACTTCATCTTGTCTTTTACTATCAACAATTTCTTCACCAGCTAAAACCAAATCAAAAAAAATTCTAAATCTTGCCTTTTTATCAGAATAACTTGGTGTAATACAAAATTTATGTTCACCTGAATCTAATGCAGAAAATGTGAAATCACCACTTGAAGAAGATTTTTGAGAAACAACTCTATGATCATTATCAAAAGTCTCATCAACTGTTAACAACAATTTCAATGCTGGAGAAACTTCATATTTCCCATTGATGTTGACATATGCATCAAATTTACCAATCACTATGGATCCTTTTGGAAGTTCTTCATAAAAACATTTGGTTTCACCTGGTGTTGTATAGAAATGTAAAGCCAATGTTGATTGGAAGCAGAATAAGAGTAGAGACAACAAAAACGCGTTCTGGAAAATCATTGTGCTTGTATGAGATGGCTGTCAGAGTTAGTGGACCAGCAGATCTGGAGTCTTTTTGTTGAATACTTTTTTTTTTTTTTTTTTCCTCTCTTCTGTAATATTAATTTTTGAAAATTTATTCAGATTTTTGTGTTATATGTTATAATAACTTATACACACAGCTACATGGGTATTAAGTATGTATGTATCATCTATGTGACTTGGAAAGCGGTATGAAGACACATCATCTAGAATGCCATCAGATGCTTACCAGTTGGCATAGTAACTATCTATTATGTAGACTTTATCTTGAGTTGTACTGTACTACTTACTACACACAGATCTGACCAGAAATCAGGTAAATCACTTCAATAAACTACAGTTGTACCAGTTATGTATCCAGTATCATATATTCTCAATAAATGGGTATTGTATTATCGAATCAAGTGCATTCTATAAACCCAACGTGAAAACTTTAAAAGTTCACATCAGAAAACTAAATAAGTGAATTGAAGTCAATTATAACTTATAACAAGAAGGAGAAGACAATGGCCAAGATGGCAGTGGAAGCACCTAATCTAACACCAGCACCTTCGAATGAGGAAACAACTGGGGTGGTTGAAGCAGAAGCAGTGGCTGAAGTGGAAGCTTTTTTAGTAGTAGTAGCAGAAGATTTAGCAGCTTCAGTAGTTGTGGTAGAATCAGCTTCTGGAGCGGCACCAGCATCAGCAGCAGTGGTGGTGGTTTCTGGAGCAGCTTCTTCAGCAGTAGTTTCTGGAGCAGCTGGAGCTTCAGTAGAAGTAGTTTCTGGAGCAGCTTCTTCAGCAGTGGTTTCTGGAGCAGCTTCTTCAGTAGTAGTTGGGGCAGCTTCAGCAGTAGAAGTAGTTTCTGGGGCAGCTTCAGCAGTAGTAGCTGGAGCATCAGTGGTAGTTGGGGCAGCTTCAGTAGTGGTGGTAGCTGGAGCAGCAGTAGTGGCATCGTCACAACCACCAGTGTAATCACAAGCTTTCAAACCAGTATCAATGGTATAAACATCAGTTAAAGTAGTAGAACATCTTAAAGTACCAGTTGGTTCAGTGGATAAGGTACCACATTCAGCCAAAGCAGAACTAACATAACCACCATAGTATTTCCATAAAGTCCAACCACATTCCATACAAGATGGGTAGTATTTCAAGAACTCAGATCCAGCGTTACATAAACAATCATGATCATATGGACCAGCATAGTTGTTTTCAGTGTTTTTGGAACAGTCTGAACCATAAGTGATCATTAAACCACAAGCAGCATGACATGCAACAGTAGCACAATCATCAGCAGAAGCAGCCATAGCATAAGCTTCTGGGTCTGGGTGGGCCATTGCAACGGCTTCAGCGTAAGCATCAGCATAGGCTTGGGCAGCAGCAGCAGCTTGTGGGTTAGCATTAGCCCATGGTAAAGCATCAGCAGAAGGAGCAGCAGCAACTGAGGTGACTGCAATAAGAGCAGAAATTAAAAATTTGTATTGCATTTTTTGTTAATTGAGATTGATTAGCGAGTGACTTAGGTCTTAATACATGAAAACAGAGAAAAAGGCTGAGGAAAGATACCCATATTTATACCACAGTGCAATCCAAACATCCAAGTGTAACAGACAAAATCGGGTGAAATCTTATTCTGTCGATAAATAAACAAAAGAACGAAATCCTTACCAAAAACAGCACGAAAAACGCCCCCTTTAACAAACAACATGCAAGGATTTTCTTGTTCTGTGACTCTTTCTGTGGGTTTTGTACAATTAAAGGTCAAAACCTCCAGGAGTTATCGTTTTAATCTGCACTGCAATCTTTTCGATCAGTGGACGCATGAAGCGTGCATAGCTGGGAGGAGCCTGGACTGTGCTGGCAGCTGAGTTCTGCGGCCTGCCCTTCTAAACGCTAAGAAAAGTTGCTGGTAACTGGTAACTGGTAACTGGACTCTAGGACTTTAGGACTCTGAATTGTGAGCAGTGATTCACTTCACTGTCTTTCTCTATAATTGAAAAAACCAAAAGAAAAAAAAATGAAAAAAAAGAAAGCGAGTGAGCACCGAGCACCAGAACTTAAAACCCCCTTTTCTCAACATCAATTGATGAGCATTGAATACGCATTGTAATGTGCTTGTAAGTGTCAACAAAAACCAAAAAAAAAAAAAAAGATGAGCAGCAAAACTAAGTTCCAACCAGTAACAGGAGTGGTTCATTTCAATTTTCACCACTTCACCTTGTTACTAGTTAGTTGGTACAATTTAGTTGGTACAAGTTACAAGTTGTATAGTTCTATAATCCATTCCTCGCCTTTTCTCCTTTCTTTCCCATGCCGCACGGACATTGATGATTACACTTTGAAATCTCGATTCTCGATCATCCAAATCTAGTTACTCTCAAGTTTCAGCTTTCAACCTTGAGCCTCTCTTAGTTTTACTACGTCGTCTTAGATACACTACAAAGTTATGTTCCAATTCCAAACACCACGCTTTAAAATATTCAAAGTTCTAGTTTAGAACTAGCATCTCCCAACATCTCCACAATCAGGCCTGAAACCTCCTGTGCTAATGGCTCCCTTGCTCTAAGTCTATTCTTCTCCCAGTCTTCTGTAAACTGACATTCATCTGTAACCAATAACATCATATCTTCACCTGCTTCTTCAAACATCTCATATTTCTTAATAAATCTACTAATAATTTCAAGCTCTGTTTCAACAACTTTTGAAACTAATGAATGTTCTTGCACAAGTTTGATTGCTTCAAGCTCTCCTTTTCTTATTTTACAATACTCATAAATGAATTTCATACACTCAATAATCATTTCATCAACTTCTTCAGATTCAACACTACTTAACAACTGATCAAGTTTCAAAAAATCTTCTTCATCATTTTCAGCCATTTTAAACGGAATTGTCCCATTAGTATTAATAACATCATACTCTTCAAATTTCCTCAACAAAACATCATTTCCATCATCTAATGGTAGCCCATATAACTCATTAATCATTTTAATTGCAGCTTCTCGATCATATTTTAAACCACTCTTAAAACCAAAAACAATATAATTTTGAGAAAGACAAACTTCAACATCTTTCACCATTTCTTCATTATCATATGACACAACAAATTGGACATTTGGTGGTGCTGAAAGATACTTCAATAATTTACCTAAATTATGTTGATACCCACATCCAGTAACAATATAACAATCACTAAAATTTCTATCAATACACATTTCATAAATAGTTCCATGTTTGGATTCACTTTTTGGAACAAACCCATAAGCAGTAACAAATTTTAAAATATCATCATATTCAGAATATGAGATAAATATTTCAATTTCATCACCATCACCATCACCATCACCATCTTGATTTTGATTTTTATAATTTTTCAAAAAATCTCCTTTTAATTTTAAAACAACATCATTTGTTTCTACATCTGTATCAAATGCTGCATTCACTTTACCAATACTATGATTAACAAAATCAATCAATGGAACCATCGTGGAAGAAACTTCATAACCATATTCTTCATCCTCTGTTGGTGATGGAACTTCTAAAATTCTAGAAATTATGGTCATTTGTACATGATCTAAGAAATCATCATCAATAAAACTTAAATCTATTTTCATCTCTAGTTTATCAAGACTTTCATTCAATGCGTTTAAAATCGATTGTTTTTTAATCTTTTCAATTGAATTTTTATAAACTCTTTCATAATACTTGAAATGTTTCAAATAAACATTTTCATACTGAGCATCTGATCTTAAAGTATCAACATCTGTACTAAACAACAGATCCAAATAATTATCACACTGAGCAAATGGAGATTTTTGTAAAAAATCAACATAAGCTTCATCATTAATTTGTGAATTAATAATTTCATTTCTAATTTTTTGCAAACAAATCAACAGCACTAATTCACAAACTAAAATATTAGTTTCATTCAACCCACCAGAAACAAATGGATCAGTACAACTACCAAACCCACTATGTAATTCTCCCCATAAACTTTTCATTATAACACTTTGTTTTAACCATCCATTTAAACTTTTAAGATCATATTTCTCTTGTACTTGGAAAACATCACGCATGATCAAATCAAGTGATAAAGTTTGTTGTTGTGGAACTCTTATTAATACAATATCATTATCATTATCATCACCTAATGATTTTTGCAATTCTTTAACTTTTAAGAAAACACCAATACCTCCTGTATTTGAACGTTTTATTTCCAATAATTCATGTATTTCACTTCCTTTGCTTAGTGAATATTCAATAAACTGTGAAAGATGCTCATCACTGATCATTATTCCACTTTCAAAACAGTTAGTTTCCAACTATAAAATATAAAATATAAAATATACACACTTTAATAATTTTTTTATAACAGACAGACAAGTGATGATGATGACATCTCAACACCAACTAACTATATAAATACACAATTCTACAACTTGAAGTTGAATAAATTACATGAAAACTATTAAAGATACACACAATTAATTATAAAACAATCAAATAATCAAAAGCTTTATTTCTTATGCTTTCTTTTAATTTTTTCAGCCAAAGAATGAACATCATCTTCCTTCATTGAATTTTTTTTATTCTTCTTTAATTTTTTACCATCATCAACTGGTGATTCAACACGACGTTTATTACGTTCTTCCAAAATCTTCTTCATTGTAACTGTGTTTCTAAACTGTGATTGAGTTGGATCAATGGCAAAATCATGTTGAGTGAAAATTTCATCAAATCTTGAATCATTTAAATCTGCTTTAAAATCATCATCAATAATTTTATCATTGTTTCTATATTTTGATTTCTTCTTCTTTTCTTTTTCAGATTTAACTAATTCATTCAAATTGAAATGTTGACCTTTTTTATTTTTATTATTTTCTTCATCTAACATTAATAATTCCAATTCAGCTTTAGATTTCTCAGTTTCTTCTTTATCTGGTTGTGTGTTTTTCTTATTATTAAACTTCTTCTTTTCAGCTTCTTGTTTTTTTAGTTCTTTGATCTTTTGTTTTCTTTCATATCTACGTTCTTTAGCTTTACGTTTCAATTTATCAATCGTACTTTCCTCCTCTTTTTCATCTTTCTTTTCTTCTTTATCATCACCACCTTCTAAACCTGGAGTGAAAGTGATTTCAACATCAACATCACTATCTTCTTCTTCATTATTATTATTATTATTATTATTGAATAAATCCTTAGTACCAATCTTAGAACTTAAACCTGCAAGATTCTTATATTTATTTTTCAAATCCTCAACATTTGCTTCTTCTTCTTCATCATCACTATTATCAGAAGCCAAATAAGCTTTGAAATCCATATCATCAATCTCCTTTTGACTAAAAGCTTTTTTACTCATTTGAACTCTTTCAGCAGGAGTTTCATCCCAAGTTAATTTAACTTTTGAATGTTGTAAAGCATCAGTAACAAAATTTGATGGTTTATAATTATTTGGGATTTTGGTACACGAATCTCTTGGTTGATCATCAAATTCCATTCCTTCTGGTACGTATCTTAAATCAAAAAAATTAGCAGTTGATTCATATTCAGTACCATCACAATTATCATAAATATTTTTAGCAGTTTTAATGGAATCACAAACAACAATAGCATAATAATATCTTAAACGTTGTAATTGATATTTACGTAATGCTTTTGAATCATAATCTTTGGTAGCATCAGCTTCTTCATATAGATCTTTGGCTTCAACCTCACTATCTTCAACATCACTATCACTATCTTCTTCAGTTTCTTGTTTCTTTTTATTTGGTTTTTTCTTAAACAAATCTCTAGATGGACCTTCAATTTCCTCCTTCTGCATACGTTCTTTACCATACTCACTTGGATAAATACTAACACTTACAATGTGACCATTTGGAGGAACAAAACTTTGGAAAGTTGCCATTAAATCAACAGATTTGACATGATCCCAATCTAAATTAACCACGGCAAATGTATTAGATGGATCACCTTGTGGTGGTTTTTCTTCTTCTAATTCTAAATCGGATTCTTCCTCAATTTCAGAATCTTCCTCATCTGAAGAACTTTCGTCTGATGAGGATTCATAATCAGATGGTAAATTTTTACCACGAGCTAAATCAACCTCTTCTTCTTCACTTCCAGAATCAGCAACAGATGCTTCTTCTTCACTTCCAGAATCTTCTGATAATGAAGACTCTAACTCAACTGGTTTGATAGCTTTCTTTGGTTTAACTTCTTCTTTTTCTTCTTCTTCCTCCTCACTACCACTACCACTACCACTTTCCTCATCTTCCTTACTCTTATAATACTTGTTAAAATTCTTCAACACACTCTCATCCTCATCCTTAACTTTTCTTCCATATCTATCAACTCTTGCCTTCTTCTTAGACATAGTCAAATCAGATTTTTTAAATCTATCATCGATTTCCACTTTGAAATCATTTCTCTTTGGCAGATTAAAACGTGGATCGTTGTGCAGCCCACTGAAACGGGCATCGGTTGTAACCAGCTGTTTCTTCTGTCTTTTGTCTCCTTTCTTCTGCTCGTTGACCATCGTTTCTCAGTGTGTTAATTTGATAAAATTCCAATAGTTTAATAAAAAATAAAAAATAAAAAATTTGTCTTAAAGCGATGAGCTGTTGTGTGAACCATTTTGATATTGACTTTTTAACTTATTTTATCACTATATTCTTCTCATAAAGAAAAGAAGAAGAAGAAGAAGAATGGGACAGACAGCCAGTCAAACAGGTGAGACACAGCTCAGAGTGGCTAAAGCAACGAGAACTGCGCTTGTTCGAGACTTCAGAACAGCAGTAAAACGCACATTTGAGCCTCTTGCGTTGCTGTCTATAGAAAACAATTTCAAGAAATACGATAAGAGTCAGGATGATGCCATTGAGAAGCAGGAACTGGGTGAACTACTTGACTTGGGAGAGGGACCGTTGCTGGATATTTTATATCAACTTTTATTATGTTTTTCCAACTTCCCATTGATCAATCATGATTATAAGGAGCCTATAACTTATTATGGGTTGCTCAATTGTCTTTTTTTGTTGAATAAAGAACGATACTCACGGATCCTTGGTGGTGATTACAATTTCATGAAACTATTATTTGTGGCATTGAGTGTTAAGAAACCACTTGTTACAGAGAAACAACCAGAAGAGACTAAAGAATTTATTGTCTCATTTAAAAATGAAAAAGTTTACTGGCAGAAATCTAATGTTATAACTAATTTCGATGATGTTGAATTTGAAACTTTAAGTGTTCCAGGAAATGAATTGATTGAACTCTTTAAGTTTTTGTTATTTATAAACAGAATCAAACCATTAGAAAACATCAAAATCTATGATTTCTCTAAATTAAAAGAATTCACATTTAATGCGACCAATATTGTTAGAACAATGGCTCCGGATATTGACTCAAATCTTAGTTCACCAATAAAGCTTGAACAAGTTTTAAGTATAATTCATCACAACACACCAAATTTATTATCACCATTGTCAAATTTCCTTGAATTTTTATTATATGATTCAATGTTAACTTCCTCAAACTCAACAGAAACCTCACCACCACCGCCAATTGAAAAACTAACAAAACCACATCCAAAATCACCTATTTTAACAGAAGGTTTATTATCACAACTATCAACTTTTTTAAATGAAGACATGATTTATTCTAATGTTCGGAAATTATATATTGGTAAAGAAGCAGGTTATTCAATGAGATCATTTGAATCAAAAGTTTTCAAATGGAACGCACCTACACTTTTATTAATAGAAGGTAAACGATTAAATGGCATAAATGATAAATCAAGTTCAAGATATAAAATATATCTTGAAGAATTCCCAAGTTTAAAAGAAAATCAACTAGATACTAAAATTGATAAGATCATTTATGGAGTATATATTAACAAACCTTGGAAAATTTCTAATAAAGATACATTTGGAGATGATCAAACAATGATATTTGAACTATCACCAAAACATAAACTTTTTAAACCAGTTTCTACAATTAAAAATTTCATTTATTTTAATACAAATGGTGGTGGGATTGGTGTTGGTAATGAACAACCTTTTATTAAAAATGGGATAAAACGTTATAAACCTGGTAATGTTTCATTAACTATAGATTCTAATTTAGAATTTTGTACTTTCAGAAATTTAGGAGTTGGTGGACAATTTAAATCTGTTAATTCAACAGATTGGAATATTGATAATTATGAAATTACATTTAGTATTAAAAACATCGAAGTTTGGGGTTGTGGTGGAGAGAAAGAGTATAAAGAACAATTGAAACAATGGGAATGGGAACAAGCTGAAGTTAAAAGACGTCAAGCTATTAATCTGAAAAGTTTGAGTGAGGATAGAGCATTATTGGAAATGGCTGGATTGGTTGGTCAACATCAAAGTGGTGGGTCTATATGATTCTTTTATTTTATATACATACATAAGAGGCTTTATAATGAATAATGATTTAGTATTAGAATGCACAAAAATGACTATTTTTTTGATTTATTAACGAGTTTCTTTTTAAT
This sequence comes from Starmera pachycereana, assembly GCA_030570535.1. Classification (NCBI taxonomy): domain Eukaryota; kingdom Fungi; phylum Ascomycota; class Saccharomycetes; order Phaffomycetales; family Phaffomycetaceae; genus Starmera; species Starmera pachycereana. The sequence goes on from JAJLVW010000026.1 coordinate 105,891, forward strand.
ATGTTTCTTCATCTTAGTTTTACGTTTCTCTTTTGCTTCTTCTTTAGCCTTTAATTTACGTTCTTTTTTAGCTTCTTTATCTTCATTTCTTTTACCTTTTAAAGCAGTAGGTCTTTCACTCCTTTCTTTATCTTCATTTTCTACTTCATTATCAGAATTAAAATTATTATGATGATCATCATCATCATCATCATCACCACTATCATCATCATCATCATCACCACTATCATCACTATCACTATCATCACTATCACTATCATCTTCGACTTCATTTTCACCAGTCAATTCCTTCATGGTATCTATATCACCTCTTGCAAATTTTTCAAAATCACGCTCTTCCAAATTATGCAATGATCTAACTAAATGTAAAGATCTGAAAACTTGTTCATTTTCTTCATCATCAGTTCTTAAAGGTAATTTTTTAATTTCTTCAATAATTTCATCATGTTGATCTATCGAAATATCAGATTTTCTATTAATCACCATTTGAAATATACCTCTTTCTGAAAAAACATCAACACCTTGTCTATAAAAAAAATCATTAATATTTTTAATATCCATTCTTAAAAAATCCAAAGACATTGGATGTTCAGGTTCGACAGATTGAGAAACATCAAATATATATAATTTCCCCTGATGAACAATAGAATTATATTCACTTAAATCAGCATGAACCAAACGACATTTCTTATACATGAACATTATACTATAAATCATTTCATAATAAAATTTATAAATTTCAGCTTCATCTTGAAATTGATAATCTTTTAATTTTGGAGAAGGAAATCCATCTTTACCATCTGATAAAAATTCCATCACCAAAACATGAGATTTCAAATCAATAGGTTCAGGAGAATTCATTCCATTCAAATATAATCTTTTCAAATTTCTAAACTCTTTTTCAGCCCAAACTTTAATCATTTTTCTAGGATTATGTTGAGATCTTGAATTTCTAAAACGAAATTCTCCATCAACATAACGTTCACGATCTTTAAAAACTAGAATAGATGTCTTATAAATCTTAACTGCATATTCTTTACCTGTTTCTTCATTTGTTGCATGATAAACATTGGCTTCTTTACCTGTACTTATACATCCATTGATTTGAGTGATTGTTCCCTTTTTCAACAATTTAACTATGAACCCAATAGTTCTTGGATCCAAAACGTTTTCCAGAGTGGCTCTATCAGATTTATCTTTATTCAAAGATTTATTTTTAAACATAAACTCATCGGTTTTGATTTTAGAAGCAAATTTTGTTAAAATTTCTGCTTTATTTGCTGTATTGTTGCTGATATTTTCCGGGTTTTCCTCGTCAGAAAATTCATCGTCATCAGAGACGTGTAAGTTTTTTAATTTCTCTTCAACTTCACTCATCTTTATCAATTTTGCAATAAAACTGAACCTTTAAATATTCAGAATAGAAAAAAAAAAAAAAAAAAAAAAAAAAA